>ARYC01007555.1:0-39968 GCA_000711775.1 Oxytricha trifallax
TTATTTTACGATAAATTGATTACTGATTCAATAAAAACATTCTTGGAGTTAGATCGACAGAGAAGGAATAAATTAAACAAATAATGAGGAGACTAAATTCCTTGACTTTTAAGATAATTGAGGTATCTTAAAAAATTCATTAATTTCAGCAACGAAATACATTTGAGCGGCGTATATTAGTGTAAAACTAGCACCTTTTTAATTAAATATTTATAGTACGATAAATGAAGTTTTTTCAATAAAACCCCAAAACCCCTGTATTAGTTTATTTGAGGTTTTTATTAATAAATAGCTTCAAATTGATTCATATTTTATAAGGGTTAATAGTTAAGTTTATGTTGGGGTTTGAGTTTTAGATCTAGAGAAAGATTTTAATGTAAATACAACTTCCTCACATATTAAAACTTTATATTATGCTCACATGCCTCTGCATTTAGTCGAATATATGATTTAAATTAGTCATATAAAATGGAACAGTAAAGTCTATCACTCTCATAATACGATTGGCTCTCTTGTAAGATATTCCATTCTTTTATATATTTTGGCTATCGACTAAGCATAAATATGAAGCTCAGAATATTGGCGATGTAATAACATAGCAGCTCTTTAAACATTAGAGAATTTAACCCAGTATTTAAGTGTCTTATCATTAATATGATAATCGATGTGATGATTCTAAAATTTTAAAGGTCTCTTAGAATTAGAATTAAAATGCTATCTCTTTAATTTAAGGCTAGCAAGCTGTGAGATCTTACAGTAGCTGGACAATAATGGAGCAGCCTTGCTATAATAGATATATAATGTAGAATAGCCTTGAGTTTATCAATATATTCATCATACCCGTAACACAACTGAAAACAAGAAATCTATAATAGCAATGTCATTTTCTGACCCCAAATCTTGAATATGCTATCATAAATTAAACTAATTAAACTCCTGTAAAGACCTTAATAATGTATGCATTAACTGCAGCTTTTTTCTCAATAATAACTCAATCAAACTACTTTAGGGTTTTGGAGTTTTGAATGACCGCCTCGTTCCTTTGAAATATAATTCTAATAACAACAGAGTTGATTTAATATTATTGTTAAATAAATTAGAAATTTTAATATTTTTTAAACACATTTGAAATTTTTAAATTACCCGAGATTTGGATCTTTTAATTGTTAAAACTATTGCGGTACAGATAGACGAAAGATATATGGTACATAAAACTTAAGCATTAAATAATCTGCTGAATAAAAACCTGATTCTATTAGTAAATATCGGAAATATCAAAATACATTATACAATTCAAATATATATTTATTTAGTAATTAACTTACGAAATAATCTATTTTCAAAATAAAGGTATTTTTAATTCATTTTTTATAAAATTAATCTTTATTTAATTTTATAGTATTTTTAATAAAAAAGTAATTTTTATACAATTAGTATTACTGCTAGTTAATAAATGCAACGAATATGTAGAGAGCTTTTTATATCAATTATTAAATATTATTTAATGATATCTACATATATTTTTTAAGAGCTCAATTTGATCAACAATATTCAAGGAAACATACCCTAGAAGCAATTGTTAAAATATATTTTATAAACTAATTAAATACTTATCTTAATTAAGCAGAATGATAAGGTGCATAAATAAAATAAAATGTACTAGAAAATAGACTCAATTTTATTAAAAATATATAAATATAATTTAAAAATAAATATGCATTGATAAAGAGAAGTTAATTAAAAACGATTAAAAGTTAAAAAATCTTTGAGGTCCTAAATTATAATATTAAAACAATTACTTATAAACAAAAAATTAAAAAAATTTTGATATCTTTAAATAATTGTAAATTTTCTAGTAATTTTATAAATATGAATTTAAAATTTAACTCCCTTAATCTTATAGAACAAATTAAAAAAATCTCAATAAAACAAGCATCTCAATAAAATCTCAACATTATCAAAACCATGTTATAGTCTCAACTCAGGCTTAAATTTATTATTATTATTATTTAAAAATACATTTTGTAAACATCTTATAGACTTAATACAAATAATAATTGAAATTGTTTATTAAGAAATCTTTTATCTTACATATTAAATTAAAAGCTTGAGGATCTCATATAAATTCTTGACTCAAGTGGCATTCAAAATACCAAAAACCCTTAATTATATGTTTTATTCATTTGATTTGTAGGGTATGGTTGATTCGGGGGAGAGAGAGTTCCATGGCAAGTGGGGAGATTCCTTACAAGTAAATTGTTTTATATATAATTTCATGAATATTCAATAAATATACATCTACAAATATTTTCTGAAATATAATAATTATTTTGGAATATATTATAAATCCTTTACCATTTTGTAAAAATTAAAAGAAGGAATTTGATTCGTATATTATTCTAAATAATACTTTATAAAAATTAGTTATCTAATAAAAAATAGCAATTTTTACCACAAATCCGCATGAAAGTATAATGTTTAATAAATTAAATATTTTAAACTTTATCAGTCAAATGTAAATATTTCTTATATATCATGTAAATCGAATCACTAAAAGTCGATACTTAAAAAGAATAACAAATGAAAAAAAATGGAAATAATTTACTTGCAGGAAACTTCTTTAAGAAGATATTTTTATTATAAGATTTGGCAAAAATATCCCCGCCAAAATTCTTATTGTCACTCTACTTAAGTTAAGTGGCACATGCAAAAGTAAAAGCTAAGCGCGATTCTTATTTTGATAAAAAGACTTTAAAAAAATAGTACTTGTTACAAGAAATTTAATACAATTGAGTCACATAGAGAACATTTAGATATTCTGAAAATGTTGAAGCATTTTGAGGTAATGATTCAATCAGATGTTGGCACTTTTATAGCATTCTTTGAGAGAGAGAGTGAATCATTTAGAAAATGAATGTTCTAACCGAGATTCTCCTCCCCTACCCTAAACATAGACACCACTCCCCATCATAATAAATACAACTTTTATATTTTTTCTTCATCCTGTGAATCTAACTTAAACATGAAATTTCTTCGATATATTATTCAATTTATTTTACTTGTATTCACCAATTTTTGTCAACATTTTCTTACAAAATTCTATAAAAACAGATCATTAGCTAATCTTGTTACTTCGTGATAGATCCTAATAAGAGAGAAATGAACTTACGATTCAATTATGTATGATTGATAGGCAGTTGATGCTATAATCTAAGAGCGTAATATAAAATGCATAGTTATTTTGATACTAAACTAAAATCATTATCAATTAGTTTTGCTGGTAAACAAGAAAATGTATACAAAGAATTCAATAGAATTGAAGATAATAATTTAGTAGCTTCATAATCCTCTATAGTTATTAGAATACATACTAGAATTTCTATAGACAGTTAGATTCAAGAAGGAGATTAAATAATATTCGTTTAAGAAAGTTCACTACTAATTATTAATACTTATAAATTCGCATAAACCTGCGTTTTATCTACAAACGCTAACTTTACCCTAAAAATAAAAGAACTAAAACAATTAACTAAGGTGTTTAAGGGGTTTCAATTCAGAGGAAGCTTCAGTCTTGTGGAGATATTACATACAGGTTCTCAAGTTTTGGATGTTGGTTCTCAGGTTTCAAGAGTTACCCTGACTCATCAGGGGAAAGTAGCTTCTCAAGTTTCTCTGTAGGATGGGATGACTTCCTCTGGCTCTTGCTGTTCTTCATTGCAGCACATGCCTCAAGCAGCAATATATAAACATAAATATATTATTAATTTAAATTTAGAATTATCTTAATTGGGAAAAGATTTTTCTAATTCTTATAGTTTATTACTTAAATCGTTTTTTATATTCTATTAATTTAATTGAAAATTGTTAAATAATTATTAATTGATGTATATAAATTCAATATTTCAAATGTTATTTATAGTTTATATTACTATTAATAGAATAAATAGTAAATAGTATTAAATAGTTTTTATTTTAATTTCCACTTGAAAAATTAAATATGATAACTTTGAGAAATCCTTGGTAAAAAATAATTTTATTTAATTATTTGTTAATAAAAAATCAATAATTATCTAAATTATTTAGGATTTTATGAATTTCTTGAAATTCTCTGGGTGAGTGAGCTGGCCTACATGAAATCCTGATCGATATCCGTCTTATGTAGGATGACTATACTTTCTAGATTGATTCATGTTAGCCTGAATTCTCTCCTTGTACCTCTCATTAGGCTTGAACATGTATTTTATTTATGATTAATTACATGAACATGTGATTTTCAATCTCATCCAGGTCTCCAAAACATTCATCATGCTAGTAAAAAATAATAAAGAAAATGGACATTATTACTAAGCTCAAGAGAATACTGACATGATCGTCTGAGCACTCTAAGAAGATGTCAATGAGAGCTGAACACTTTTTTTAATAATTTTATATGTTTTATTAATGAAGATTAATTTTATTTTTTGGAAAATTAATAAATGATAATTATATCTATTGAATTAAAGAAATATCTTATATTATCAATTAATAAATAATATATTTTTTATTATCAATTTTATGCTTCTTAATAAGATTAATAATAATATTATTTATGTTAAATAAAAGTCAATATTCCAACTCTTAATATAATTATTATTTAAAAATTTTACATTTTTGTCAAAGTGTTTTATATCAATATTCTTTGTTATAAAAATAATATCTTATTTGCAGAAGATATAATAAGTGAAATATTATATTTATTTAAAAATAAAAATTTATAATTCATAATTAAATTATTTTATATTTTATTTCTAGAACGAAATAGAATAAATTTTATTATAAAGAAGTTATTTGTAAATTAAATACTTTTTGGTATTTACTATTATATTCAAATTTCTTGAGTTAATATTTTTATTTTAATAAAAAACTTAATGTTGATAGTTCTTGGCCCCAAACATGCTTTAATCTTTCTTTGAAAGAAAGACCTAAGCTTATTACAGAGATCGGAGAACCTAAATAGAAAGAAAGTTATGAATGTAGATTTTAAACTAACTTCTGCCAAGATTTGAGAGTTTTCTGCAATGAATCCTTATCTTCATCAGTTAATGGTGGGGGAACAAAGAATAAGGGAGACAAGACTGCCTCGATCTACTTCTGAAAGTCGTCAATTATTTAAAGATAATTAAATCAAATAAATTGATTTAATTTTTTAGTGGGAAAAATCAGCATTAAAATCAATTGGGTAGTCGACTTAGCTCTCCAGGTCATTGAGTAGCTAGTGTGGCTTGATAGCCCAGATCCCTTTGGACAAAAGAGGCATAGTTGAAGAAAACTCTTTAAATTCTTCTTCCAGAAACAAAACATTTTTACTGTCATGATCATTCACTTCTAGGATGTGTAGCCTGTATATATTTATATTTAATTTATTTATAAATAGATATTATTGAATAATAATTAAAATTTTTTCACATTCAAATTTATAATAAATGAGCAAATTTAATTTTGATTATCATTCAATTTTTATCATAAGTACAAAAATATATTTATTAATTGGTATTTAATTTATTAATACATATAAATAAAAATTATTGTATACGACGGCTATCATATCATGCATCAAATAGGACACAGCAATAGAAAGATTCTGTACATTCAATATTTAACACAATTTTCCTAATAAATTATTTACAAATCTTTTTTTCTTTTGATTGTAGACATGCATGAGGTGTTGAGGATACAAGGGAATTAATTAATAAATGTTATACAAAAATATGATTTTGTTTCTTAAATCATATTAAAATCTATATTTAAATATTGAAACCCCATATAGGCTACATAGGCTCTTCAGTCTTTAAAAAAAAAATAAAAATAAAAATGTACAAAATCTTTTCTCTAACTTCTCCTTGAACATGAGAGTTTGGGCCTTGTTGAGAGAATTTTAGGGAATAAATTATGACTATTTTATAATAAAATAAATCAAAATATTCAAAAATTTATTTATAAAATAAAATTAGCATAGATAATAATTTTTAATAATATTAAATTAATAATTAAAAATGCAATCCCTTGAATTTTATTTTGAATTTAAGCTTTATTCAAAATTTTGTATTGCTTTATAATATAATTTTAATTATTATATGTAATAAATTGAACAAAATATATAAATTATAACTTTTCAATAATATGTGATTGATTTAATTTCCTGGTCTAAATAACCTGATAGAGTTTATTAATAAAAATTTGTTTGAATAATATACTTAAAAAGAATTTTATTTATTAAATTCTTGTAATATTTGAAATTAAAAAAATTATAAGAATAAATAATAATAATAATAAATCAAACATATAGTTTTCATTAGTTGTATTGAAAATGAATTTTTGATATTGTTTTTAATTTCTTTAATCATTTAAAATTTACACGAATAATAATTTGATTCGAGTAATTTCTTAATAAAATTAATGAATTTTAAAATCGTATAATAAACTAATTATTGGATTATGAATTTCTATTATAAATAAGACTCGTTTTAAGCAGGACTTTAATGATGATAATTAAATCAATGTGTTTCTCATATTATATTAAAGTTTCAAATACAACTGAAAAATATTTTTATTTTTATTATAATTATAAATATTTATATAATTTAAGAGTTGCGAAAAGAAAAGATCAGACAATAGCTAAACTTCTTTAAAAAAATAAGTTAAATTTATAGTATAACATTTTCTGAAAATATACTAATTGATTGTTATTTCTTTAAATAATTAAAAGATTATTCATTTGTTATTAAATTAATAGAAAGTTACCCAATATTTAAACTCATAAATTCATAAGAAATTCTTCATGTATCAATTAATCTTATAATTTATGAGTTATAATATAATTTAAGAAATTTTAATTAATATTCTTTTTTTAATTTCATTAAATTTGATTGCTTTATATCAAAATAAAAAGATTTAAAAATAATTAAATGCAGTTTTATTTAATTAATTTTGATAAATATTCATAATTTAGTTTACTTGCCTTCAGCATCGTGTGTCATAGTATCAAGAAGAACCAAATTAATATCAAAATAGGGCAAATCTGGCTCCTTATCCTCCAAGCTCAAGTCAGTAGTAGCTTTTTGAAGTTAATTATTTAATAAATATAATATTTGAAAATATAATTTCAAATTAATATGTAATTTAAAAAATATATTATATAATTATGTTAGTTTATTGTATAAATCTTTTCATTTTTAATTATATGAAATCAATTCTAAAAAGAGATAATTTTAAATAGATAAATAATTTATTTTTTAATTAATCATTAATTTTATTAAAGTTTCTCAACCATACAATAGAATTCTGATCAAAGTTTAAATTGTACTGTAATATAATAGATATTTAATTAATTATAAATTGAGAGAAATACTTTTACTGGAAATAAATTTCTATAAAAATATTAAGTAATTGCATATTTAAATATGGTTTTGAAATTAAAGTTTTTATTTGAATCAATTTCTTTGTTTTAAGCATACAATATTTAAAATGATAATAAAATGATTATTTTCTATAAAATCATTATTTCCTTTATTGCAAAATTTGATTCTAGAAATTAATGGAATATTAATTTTAAGAAATCTCTTAAATATTAAATGATCCT
Source organism: Oxytricha trifallax (assembly GCA_000711775.1). NCBI lineage: Eukaryota > Ciliophora > Spirotrichea > Sporadotrichida > Oxytrichidae > Oxytricha > Oxytricha trifallax. The sequence continues at coordinate 7,619 of ARYC01007555.1, forward strand.
CCCTTAAAATTTATCATTTAAACCTCGCTTTTATACTTAGAAAATATAATATTTAAATTTAAATTCTTAAATTTAATTATATAAAAATAATTAATAAGTATTGAATTTCTTTAATGCTTAATATTATATAATTAAAAGGATTCTTAATAAATCAAGAAATATAAAATATGAATTTATTTCTATTTCAAAATCCATTCTTTATAGATTTTAATATTCTGGTTAGAGCATTTTTGTTATATACAGCTCTTAATGATGATTTGTTATATAAATTGCATTTATAGTAAGTAATATAAATTTTTATCTTGAATTCAAGATATTTTGTATTTAAAAAATTCTAATAAAACAAAAGCATTTGTAAAATTCAAATAGAAATTTTAATTTTAATTATCAGAGAAAATAGTATAAAAAATTAATTTAAAGTACCATTTAAGAAATATAAAAATCCAATTTATACTTTGGATCCATCAAAAATTTATATTTTTTAGTTAAATTTCTCCACATAAAAATTTTTAGATAACTTTTATTTTTATTCAAAAAAAATTTGGTAAATTAAATTGCCTATTAAGTGTAAAGTTTAATATTATTTAAAAGTAATTTAATTTGAAATTTTTCATAAGTTTTACTCTATTGTTTCACTAATAATATAAATTTAATTTTCATTCAATAAAATATAAATATATTTGCAAAAAACATCAATTGAGAAAGGCTTTTCAATAAAAATTAAATATAAAAGTTAATTAATAACTGTACATTATTTGACAGTAAATTCGAAATAATTATTTCTTAAAAGTTTAGTATATAGAAGTATCTATATTTATAGAGTTATAACTTATTAAATTTGATTTCTCTAAACTTAATAGCTCTATTAAAAATTCAAAACTCAAAAAACTTTTAGTACCTTGATTGAGTTTTTGATTTAAAAAAGACAACAATTGACTTATGCTTTAATATGGTTTTAATTGGGTTTATGTAGAGGTCTTGTTTATAGTTTAAAAAGGGTAATTTAAGTGAGTATATACAAAGTATGTGGTCAGTTAGAGATTAATGGTTTAAGTTGCAATATAGATACAGTTTAAACCTCCCTAAGAAATGTACAAAGCTCCTGGATATTTCCTAGAGAAAGAAAAATTTGGAGATGGAGATATTTCATGGGATATGTGGGTATTAACAGCAAGAATATAAATATAGAATGAAATGGCAATAAATGATTACTTTAGCTATTAGAGTGAGAGATACTAATTAAAGAATCAAGCAATATCTCGATAAGAATAGAATGAATGAAGACATCAGAGAACTTGCATTCTAAAAAATAATAAAAAAACCAATTAAAGAAAAGCATGTTACGATAGATACATTCAAACACCAACTAAGAAAGATAAAATTCAGAAAAATGCCGTATAATTTTAAATTTAAATTTGTGTAAAATGATTAGAAAATGTCTCTTAATACACACTTAATTTCTAATATTATAACTATATATCACAACATAAACTCTATTAAAATACTAATAGAGTATGCATTAATTGTAGCCATTTTATCAATAAAAAACTGAATAAAATTTTTAAGTGCTTTTGGGTTTCGAATGGTAATGAAATAAAATCATGGAACTGAGGTCTTGGTCAGTTTGGGCAACGTTTTGTCAAAATAAGTTTGATTGATTTAATATAGCCTTATAATATATAACTGATTTTGTTTAGTTAGATAAATCATAGAAAGAAATTAAGGTTTATGTTTTGGATAAAAAGGTTGAGAGGATATAATTTCCCTTTGAAACCAACTAAACTTTAATAAAATTATTAATAAACTGATTAATTTAATGTATTAAATATGATTAATATGTTAATCACAACTTTTCATTTAAATTTGGTATGTTTGTGGGAAATTGGAACGGGTAAAATCCAATATAGAGTGGCGTTACCAGATGAATCTCCGATCGATATGCACTGATAATCGTGACCAGAGAATATAGTCTTTTGGACTGACTTCTGCGGCCATAGCGTACCAGTTGTGAATTGTTCTAAAATATTCCTTCTCTTCCATCTAAATATACCCTTTGCGATTTAAAAATTAATGGGTTAAATTAAAGTTATTAAAACAAGTGAAAAATACTTTAAAAACTAGAAATTATTTGCTAAATTTAACCCTATATCGTGCTTTTACTGCAATAAAATTTAGGAAATATTTTCATGTCAAGATTATGTTCTTAAAAGTATCAAACTAACTAGCAAATGAATAGTTATTAAAACATTATTTTATAATTAAATTCATAATTCCTCTAGTAAAGCCAATTTGTTCTTAATTGAGTCCATATATAACTAATTAACTTCACTTTGTACGTTCAACGCTTAATGACTGTACCCACTTTCATAGTTTTTCGCTTTAGCCTCTAAAGCCTGACTTTTAATCTTGACTATCTCATATTTTTACTCTTAAGTCAAGTCTTTCTTTTTAAGTTGCTTCACCAGGCTTGATTAATTCCTGAAAAGCTACGACTCCCCCTAATTTGTAGGAGTATTAGCTTGAGTTTAAGCTAATCTCTTATTTTGCATGTCTCTGAGATAGTCAATTTTAACTGGCTTTTCTTAAATTTAGAGTTGATTTTTCACTATACCACTTATAGAACTGAGTCGTGATGATTTAATGGAACTATTCTTGCGTGGTGTGGTTTAATTTGAGTTAATTTGTACTTTAGCGAATTCCACAAGATAATTATCGAACGAAGACTTTCTCACTTTTACTGGATGCTTAATTTGCTTTATTTTATGCAGTAATTCATTTTTCTTTGAGGGTGAAGGTTTAGCAGGGTGACACTCTTTCACAAACTTATCGTATTTCTCCTGCTTTTAACGCATTTTCTTGATTTCCTAAATCTTTTGATCATGCTCCCTTCTTTATAATTCTTCAGATTCTTTCACTAAAATGTAATTCTAGCTTTCGTAGTGTTTTTAAGCTGACTTTACCAATTGAGGGGAAGACTCTTATCTCTTCTTTTGAAATTCCATTTATAAAATTTTCTATCTCTCTTTGTATCTTAATTCATGCTAGTGAAACTCAAGTTTTGTTATTGGCTTACTCATTAAGAAAAATAAAATTAATTTAAAAAATGTAAAAATATACATGATTATATAATTTGTTCTTTGATTTGTGTTAGGAGAACTTTTTATTCATTAATTTAAGGAAGTAAGACATTTTCTTCGAATTACTTCTGATATTTTACGAATAACGGCTCAGATTACTTGATCTATTTTTAAGTTTTAACCCATTCATTATATTGCTTTTCTCTCTCTTCTTTCCTCTATTTGATTTTATTCATGGCTAATTCAATTTATAACCCTGGTTAATATTAAAATCATTGATAATTTTTAGCTTTTCATTCTTAAATAACTATAAAACTATTCTACTTTAGCATAATTAATATAAAGAGTTATACCTAAATTTATTATTAAACTTTGATTTTCAAAATCTAAAGATCTCTTGTTAATTTGATCTACTCTTATCGCTCTTGATCTTACTTCATGCTTATTTCAAACACATTTTTCCTTTTTTCAAGCATCGAATTATTAAGACTTTGCAATTTTACTTATCTCTCTTTCTATTGTATTTTGAGGCTTTTAACGAATTACTTGGCTTCTTAAGTTTGCTCAAAAGAAGGGGATATTAGTTAAGATTTTAGTTTGCCATGGTGTTCTTGGTTTTATGGGGATGTGTTCACTGAGTATGCCATTCTTACAAGGTCTTCATTTAAGTATTAAAGAAATGAAAAAGAAGTTACATTGTAAAATCAAAGTTAAATAAATGTTTCATTAAATTAATTTATAAAAAACTCACTAAGTAAAATCTAGAAATACGTTAATAAAAAGCATTAAAATTAATACCTTAAAGTATAAATAGTATTTATATATTGATTATTTAAAATGTCCTTATAAAACTCTTTACTTTAATTTAAAATTATGATTACAGTAGCTTTTTTTTATTAATTTGTCAATACATTTTATTCTCAAGCTGTTTATTGTATTTTGCAATTTAGCTATCTCTCATTGATTATTTTCCTTCCTATAATTTTAATCATTTTTATAAAGTAAGTTCACTTACATTTTCAAATTTGACTATAGACTGAACTACATCGTTATTTATCTTTGTAAGTTTCTGATTGACTATCTATAAATCAAGAATCATTAATAATCTTATAAATTTGACATACATTTTACAGCTCTTCATCCTCTTTAAATTACTCCTATCTCTTAAAGAATTCCATAATTTTCTATTAAGTAGGGTTCGATTGACTGTCTTAACACAAAGCTAAAGTTTAATTATTTTCATAAATATCGATAGAAAAGAGCTTATTTTCTATAGGATGAATTGATTCACTATTAATAATTTCCATTTTAAAGTGATTTGTGATGAAACCAAATTTATTTATAAATTAAATTTAAATTAAAGAGTGATAGATTTTAAAAAATAGTTACAAAATTATAATAAACTAAGAATAACAAATAAAAACTACAGTTTAGAGTTACTTTTAGTGATATATCGTATCAGAATTAAGTGCAGATTTTAATTAATCTTTTTGTTAGAATACCATTGACATTTTCATATTTTAAACCGAGTCATAAATTAATTTAAAAATGGGTAGGGTTAATTTTATAAATTAAAATTTTCTTTCAGTTTTTTGTAATTTTGCTTCCATTTTAATATTCATCAAATCTTAAAATCTCAATTTTTATTATAGAAATTGATGATCCAATAAATTAATTACTATTTCTCCTTTATCTGACTCGCATCAAATTTGATCGTCATTATCTTCTTCATTCAAATTAATCTCGATCATATTTTAGCTAATCACCTGCTGCGAGTCATTTTGATAGTATTATTATTGCAGAATTACATTTAAATTTTGAATATTAATTTTAATTAAATTAAAATAAGTTGAAAATCATGCAATTTAATGTTGCTCATTTTAAACGATTTCGGGCTCGTTTGATAAAGAATTCAAAACTAGCTGGATTTTATTATTTGCGGTACTATTTTATAGCATCCCTAGAGAGTCATAATTTTATTTTAATAAAACGCCTCTAATACATTAAAATATATTATCACATTAAAATCAAGTCAATTCTGTCCAGGAATAAGTTATAATAGTACTACTAATAATAATGCCAGCTAATTTTGAACTCTCCATCAAAAAGCCCAAGATGGATTAAACTGTATAGCTTTACTACAATCATTTTAAACTGATTTTAACTTATTTATATATTTATAATTAATTTGCCAAATTCAAGTTTATTTTTACAATATTAATCCTGATTAAATGGTTGTCCACTTGGTCTACCGCCATAGTACTGCCTGTCAACAGCCTCTAAATCATAAACTTCCTGCTATGGCTGATTTTATTGAGATTATCGCTTCTGAGCATTTTGCATCATCATATCCTGTCTCATTTGAATAATAGAGTCTTCCTTATCTTGCTCTTTCTTCTCATTTGCCTATTTCATTTTTTCAGCTTGTTCAATCGCTGTGAGTTTTTTCTCTTTGCCCTTTTTTGCACTGACTTGACCTCCATTTGCCTCTAATTCTTCTTATCTTCTCTCTGCAATGGCTTTCTTCCCGTCAGAGCCCTGTTTGCAGCCTACAATCATATTCACTATGCCAATTGCCACGATACACAGGAATAGAATAACTTCCAAAGCTCTATTCTCTAAAATAAGCATGGCCAGGAATATCATGAATACGCCTCTACCAAATTTAGTATCGAGAAAATTGATGTAAGTTCTCACTCTTTCCACTTTGAATTCTGCCAAAACCAATGCCACAGTGAATGCAGCCAGATAAACCGAAAGTACAATAAAGAAGAAGGCAAGAGAGCCGTCATTCATGTATACAAAACGGAAAGCCACGCATACTAATATCATAGCACATGCCAGAAGGTTTAGTACAAGCATCATTCGATCTGAGCATTTAGCTTAACACCAAGTCGCTAATTTGTCGAAGTGTGGGCAGCAAGCCGTGCAGCACATTTTAAATTATTCTCTCTTAATATATTATTATCATCAATTTTAAAAATCAAACGATATTGACAGGTGATTATATACATATAGATTATAGGTAAGTTACGAATGTTTAATAAACTAGTAATATATGTTCAAATATAATATGATTAAGTAATCGAACAGCGTGCAAGGATTCTATAAAATTAAATATTATCATAACTTTGGATAAATTAATATGAAAATATTTGAAATAATAAGTCATCTTAGGTATAGTATTAATAATATATATCTTAAAATATTTATATAATATATCAATATACTTCAACTTAACCCTAAGAGAGTTCTATATTTAAATGAAGAAAATATCTATGTGTGCCGCAGCCCTTGTCTGCGCTCTCCTTTCAACTTCAGCAGCTGCTGGAGACGCCGAAGGCTGGAAAAAACGTGCAGTCTATCAGTTATTGACTGATAGATTTGCCAAGAGCAACGGTGATACCTCAGGTTGTAACTTCTTAGTTGGCTATAAAATACAATGAATTTGAAACAAGAGAGTTAAAAATTCTGTGTCAAACTTAAGCCTCTAAATTTTTAAATGCCTATAGGATTTTAACTTATCCAACTATTGTGGAGGTGACCACGAGGGAATCAGAAAGAACCTTCAATACATTAAGGATCTCGGATTCGATGCTATCTGGATTTCCCCAGTCGTCGACAACATTGATGGAGGTTATCATGGTTACTGGGCTCGTAACTGGGAGAAAGTGAACTCACACTTCGGTGACGAGTAAGCTTTGAAAAATCTTGTGCAAACAGCTCATGACATGGACATGTGGGTTATGGTAGATGTCGTCGCAAATCACGTCGGCCCAGTTGGCAATGATTTTGGCTAAATTTACCCATTAAACAAACAAGAACTTTATTAAATAAATGCTGTTTTATCAATTATAGAACATTATCACAACAACTGTGACATTAACGACTGGAATAATCAATACCAAATTGAGAACTGTAAGACTTGCTGGTCTTCCCGATCTCTCACAAGAGAACTCATATGTTAGATTAATATTTGAAGGACTGGATTAAGAATCTCGTCTAAAAATATAACTTTGACGGTATTAGAATCGATACTATCCCAGAGGTCCCAAAAGATTTTTGGAGTGAATATGGACAATCTGCTGGAGTCTTCCAAATGGGAGAGGTCTTCAACGGTAACCCAGCATACGTTGGTGACTACCAGAATCACGTTACTGGTCTCTTCAACTACCCAATGTACTATACTATTAAGGACGTTTTCTAATCACAGAAATCCATGAGACAAATCTCTGATAGATGGAATGAGGAGAGCTAAAAGTTCAGAGACGTTGACGCTCTTGGAATCTTCGTAGACAACCACGATAACGCAAGATTCTTGAATGGAAGAAACGATCAAAGACTCTTCAAGAGTGCTCTTGCCTTCGCTCTTACTGCCAGAGGTATCCCCTTCTTCTATTACGGAAGTGAGCAAGGATTTGCTGGTGGAAATGACCCACAAAACAGAGAGTCCATTTGGTCAAATTTCAACAAGAATCACGACATTTATAAATTCATCTCTACACTCCTTAACGCAAGAAAGAAATTGAACGTTGCTGATGGTAAATTCGCTGAGAAATGGGCTGATGAGCAATTCTACGCCTTCACTAGAGGTCAATTCATTGTTGCATTGACTAATCAACCAGACCAACAAATCTCAAGAAACATTCCAAACCTTGGCTTGAACGGTGAATTCTGCAACATATTCAATACTAACGATTGCCAATAGGTTAATGGAAACATTAACGTTCAACTTAACAATGGAGAAGTTAAAATCTACGCTCCTAAGTCTCAAATTGCTTCAACTCATCGTCATCATCACGGTCACGATGAAACCGAATGAAGAATGACTTCGAAGTTCAATTTAATTGGAATAATGAACTAATCTTGAGTAAAAATCCCATTTGCATAAATGGATGTTTTCACTACTAAGATGAGGTCAGCATTAAAAGGTATGTTAATATTAATGCTGTTATATTTAAATATTACACAGTGATTAAAAACACTTGAATGAATTGGTACACCCTAAGCATTATATTATATTTTTGAGTGAGTGTTGGGATCCAACCCATTATAATAATATCACTCGTTTATCAAAAATATCCCGTATTAACTCTACCTATTAAAATATACAATGGGTTAATATCAATTTATTTTTAACTCTTCTAACTTACTTTCTCTTTAATTTTATTTAACATCCAAAATATAAATTCAAGAAATTTATTATGGTAAAAATAATACATACATCGTGTCTGTTAATATCTAATAGATATGAGTCGAATCATTATTTTAATAAAGAATGTTAGATAAGATATATTATTAATCTTAATTAGGAAAAAAAAGTAAAATGCAAGACGGCTCATTTAATGATCAAACTGAAAAAGTTTAGACTTTTTACAGAAAAAAGACCAATACTGAATTACATGTCCCAGACCTAGGTATGATAATTAAATTTATTTAATGAAATCTCAATTTAATACTAAAGATGAGACAATGAAGAGATATATGGCAAGGAGACAGGAATTACTTGATTTGGAAGAGAGCATGCATTTCTCATATGATTTAGAGGCAACTCTTACTGAGGACGAAAGATTAGTCAACTAGATACTTAAGAAAATGAGACTACAATATAAGAACGATACTTTCAATATCATTATTCATGATTATTTCACAAACATGGTATGTGCTATTCTTTTTTATATATAAATTCATTTTTATAGCCAATTCTGAAGGAAAGCAACTTGTATAATGCTTTTTAAATTAATTAATTTGCCATTTTATTCTTATACAAAATCCTTGATCATATGCCAAAGGGAGGTTTACATCATTTGCACACAACAGCAGCTCCTTCAGTGGATTTCTACATAAAACTCACTTACAACGATGCCGTATACTTCAATGAAAGAGAGAGACTCTTCAGAGTAGCACCAGTATGCCTCTATTTTTTTAATATAAAATCTTATATAGAACGGCTTAGATGAGGATGGATTTGTGAGATGCACAGAAATGAGAAGATTCTCTTCATCTTCAGATTCTTATGACTAAAAGCTTAAAGACTATATCAGAATGACTCCAGAAGAATGCAAAAGCAAGGAGTCTCATGAAATTTGGAAATTCTTCCAGCACAAATTCACCTTAATTAATGGTAAGAAAATTACATAATAACTCACATTCATGTTTAGACTTGGGCAAGTACAAGGAATTCTTCAAGTAAATCCTTCATGAAATCTTGAAGAAATGCGCTGCACAGAACATTTTCATAGTTGAACTCAGACACATTTTCGGCATGTTATTCGATGATGACAGAAACCCAGTTAATTTGGAAGACGAACTTAAAATTATCGAAGAGTAGGTAAAGCATATCCAATAGGATGTCCCACATTTTAAGTTAAAGCTTATCATCTGCGGCTTGAAAATTGTTGGCAAAAACCATGTGAGAAAGATGATCTAAAATATCGTTGAAGGGCATTAATTTTCATCATTAATTGCGGGCTTTGATTTGGTTAATGAGGAGGATTATACACCCAGCATTCTTGAATTCTTGACTGATGTCCTTGATGGTAAGAAACTTGATAAAAAGAACAGGATGCCTTGCTTCTTCCATTGTAAATGAAAAATATAAAATTTAATTAAAAATAAATATTATTTATTAGGATACTACTTTGAATTTAAATATAATTTTTAATGGAATAAGAATTTAATATACAATCAATGAAAACAATTGTTTGAATTTTTTATTGCGGTGAGACTCACGACAGAGAAAATCAAAACGTCTACGATGCTTTCCTTTTGAACAGTAAGAGAATCGGACATGGTTTCCAACTGTTCCTCCACCCTCACTTGCAACAACAAGTGAAGGAAAGAGATATTTGCATTGAAGCTTGTCCAATCAGTAACTTGATCTTAGGTTACACCACTGACTTGAGATCTCATCCAGTCAGGTACATGTTGAACAAGGGTCTACAAGCCACTATTAACAGCGATGATCCAGGGTTCTTTGGATATGAGGGAGTCACCATGGACTATGTGTACGCTTTCTTCGCATGGGAACTTGACATCAGAGACCTCAAGAAGTTATTGCAATCATATTTTTAGTATACTATACTTTAAATTATATTAACTAAAATTTTTTAACAATATCACTTAATGGTATTACCTATAGTTCATTAAACGAAGATGAGAAGAAGTACTTGAAAAATGAGGTATTTGATAAAAAATGGAAAGAATTCATTCAATTTGTGCTTGAAAAATATCCTCTATGATAAAGAATAAATAAGCCAATAATACTCAAAAGAATTAAAAATGTTATATTCTTTAAAAATCAAAAAGCTTTACAATTTTAATATGAACTTTTATTAGATAAAATGACTTAGTAAGTCCAGAATTAAATAGGAAACTAATTTGCTAATTTAAAATAATAGTAAAATTAAAATATTTCCTAAGTATCTATCTATAATCTATCTTCACTCAGTCTGCACCTTTGGTTCCTCCATAACTGGGTAAGTTGGAAATCTATTGACTTAGCAGATACCGAAAGGTTGTTCTTTAGTTCCAGTGCCATCCATGCAAAGCTTGAAGAAACCATCATCACCCCATTGAGTTCCCCAGGTGTTTCTAACAATCCAATAATCTTTGCACCAACTTGTTGCTGGTTCACCCTTTTCAACTTTACCATAACCTATAATAGCAACACCGTGATTTACTGCAGTCTCTGGGTTGCTACATTGCAAGAATTCCTCTGTCATGACTCCTTTCTTGTAGAATCAAATATAAAGTAAAGTTTAATTTACAATCTTAGGTTCTCATTTGACATCATACCAACTCCGACTGGTTGTTGGGCAACTCTAGCTTTTAGCTTCTCATTAGACAAGTTCTTTTCTTGGATCATGCCAACATTCTTAAAAATAGTTTATTCTTAATCGAATTTGCACTCAGATTGTTAACCTATGTAGGGATAAGAATTCTTAGACATTATTCCAAACTTAGAAGTGTAAGTGTAACCCTTATACATCCATCCACCATTACAACCATCATTAGTATTATCGCAATCAACAAGTTGTTGAACGGAGAACTCTTCTGGGGTCTTGAATTTTCCAGAAATTACAGCCAGAGACTCTAGAGTAGCAGCTGTTGTGAAGGCCCAGCAAGATCCACATCTGTGCTAGTCATAAGGAGCAGTCACAGCACCCTCTTCAAACCAATTTTTAACCAAGGGCAAGCTGGAATCTTTATTCTCAAATCTTACAATTGGCTCATTATGGCCTTTAGAGTAGATTCTCTTATCGATTTCAACTGACTCTGCTAGTAAGTGTTTAGGGACTCTTAGTCTGTGGTGATTTAAAAATTCATCAACAGTCAAATCAGCATAGTAATTTACTTCCATCTCGAAGGGAAGCAAATCTCTATTTAAGTTGTGTCTTGCTATCATCTCATTTTACTATATTAATTTAATTTCGTGTTATATTATAAATTTAAATAAACGATCTCATAGTTTGACTTAAATACCTTGTATCTGTTAGCAGTGTCTTAGCGACTGGCATGAGTCTTTCCGTATTTAGCAATGAATTCAAGATAGGCTTTCATATGATCAGTGTTCACATCTTATTCAAATAAATTCATATTAAACTCTTATGGGTCAACAACTGTGTAGCACACTTATAATACTCTACAAATCAATTAATTATGTATTTTGTTCATTTTTTATATAGGGAGATAGCAAAGATGCCGATTATGAGAGCAAGTGCACCATATGTAACCATTTTATCTCTCTTGTCTGAGTGTGTGACGAAGGCATGCTTAAATGGATTGTTATCAATTTTAGAGTATTTCTAAAGTTCAATCATAGAGTCTTAAGTGGAACTCATTCTATAGTTATTGATATTAAATCTTATTAATTATTATAATAACGAACGATATATAATTTAAATAATTCTCCTTATAAATATATCTATTTATTATTTCATTTTTAACTATCTTATAGTTGTGATATTATTCATTACAGTGTTTAATCTATGATGACTATTATATTAATTTAGTATATTTATAATTTTATCGAATTTCAAAAAAGGAATAAAATGCAATTTCAGCCGTCTTTCTCTCCAGCATTCGTAACAAACATTTCTTTCTATTCTAATGCTTTGTATTTTTAGTAATCTGATTTTGGTTTTCAGACATAGTAGCAAAGTGGAACAAACAGTTTCAACAAGCAGAGCAACATGTTCAAGGAGAGTCAACTAAAAATTATGTAGTTGGAATCTGATATCAAACTCAAGGAAATGAAGTTAAATTTGTTGTAATTGTAGAATTAAACTAGAACTGCGGAGCATTCTGAGACTATCAGGCAGCTCTAGGAATAGATATCTAAGGTAAAATAAATAAATAAATACTGTGCATAGTGAAAAAGAACTAATTTACAATAATTGTTTACAATTTTTTCTTGATATGATAAATTTCAACTAATCTGTTTCTTATAGATTTAAAAAGAGAAGAAAGAATTGATATTATCAAAAGAGGAATAGATAACAGGTTTAAACTAAGAAGTAAACTCTCTCGAGCAGTAATTAATTCAAGCGAAATTAGATGCAGCTACGATAAAATCTCAGCTTTAAGAAGAGAGAAATAAAGCGCTTATTCTTAAAAGATAGATCAAAGACCAATAAAAAGTTACATAAATTTAATTGGCATCTAAGGGAAATATGATGGGGTTACTGGGAAGTTCAGGCAGTTCAGGTTAGAAAAGTAGAGAGTCGGGGGGGGGAGTTTCCTGCACTCGAGGAAGTTTCCTGCACTTTTTTTTAATTTTATTTAAATTATATAAAAATTATAAAATTAAAAATTTGTATGACTCATTAATATTAAGAGGAAATTTATACATCATTTAAGTTGTTCACTAAATTATAGTCTAACATTATTTAGGTAGGAAAAAAACATTATAAATTGAATTAAAATTTCAATAACTAATGGATACAATACTTATAATTACTATGATAACAGAGAGAACAATATAATGGATAATAGACATAAACCAACAAATATCAGATGAAATATGCCAGATGTTGGAATCTAAAGAGAAAAATTGACTAATAGGTTAAAAAATTATATCAATGAAATTAGTCTGAAAGTTGATTGATAGTTAAAATTATAATTAATTTTATAGAAAAAAACATTTTTTAAAAAGTGCAGGAAACTTCCCTAAAAAATTTTTTTATCATAAACCGGTGCAGGAAACTTCCCCCCCCAGAGAGTCTAATATGGATTTCTTAAAGAACCTGAAGTTAGAGAATAAATCTAAAGCTTATTCAAGCAGTAACAAGTCTTCGTTCATAGGAGGTGCTAATGGACAGCAAAACTAAGATAACTAGAGTAATGTGGGTTAGGAAAGAATTCTAGGTAGTAGTAACTAGGATTATGCAGACCACTTGATAGAGCACAATGAATAGTGGGGCAGTCAAAAGAAAGCCATTCAGTTATCAGATGCAAATAAAGACGACAATTATTCGAACAAAGATTCAAGCAATCAAGAGGAGAGAAAACGAACAGGAAGCTAAGGCCTGGGAGATGAAGAAGAATATAACAATAGTTAGAATACAAAAGTAACGAGACCTTTCGAAGAGGAAGATTGGAATGATGAAATAGATACATCTTCAAAATTGAAAGAAGCACTGAGAGCTGTACTTAGGGCATTCTTAATTAATTTTTGTTTTTTTGATTGGCTAAGTTATATGAGTAGGTTCAAGACAAAGACACTGTAAAAACATGGGTAGAGTAATTCCTACCCAAACTAAAATCTTCAAAAGATCACTCTAAAATTTAAACACAAAAGAAATTTAAGGAAGCATTGAAAAAAGGTATACCCTCCGAAATTAGGGGCATAGTATGGCATCAATTAATTGGAAATGAATTAAGAATAACTGATCAGCTATTTAAGATGTTGCTTGAAAGAGCTGAACTATCAGAGTAAAATGCAGACAAGGACCCAGTTTTTAGAAAAAATCTTAAAGTTATAGAAGAGGATTTACATCGTACCTTTGGTGAGCTGGGGCATTTTAGATATGGCAATAAGCTTTACTAACCCCTAAGAAATGTCTTAATAGCTTATTCGGTAAGTGAATTTTAAGATAAATAATTTTCTAATTTATAGATGCTTCGTCCAGATTTAGGATACGTTTAAGGCATGAGTTATGTTGCAGGTTCTATTTTACTACACTGTGAAAATGAAGTAGAAGCATTTAGATGTTTCTCAAATTTAATGAACAGGGATTTGTTGTTCAATTTTTACTCATTTGACATGGAAAAGGTCAATGTAATCTTTCATGTCTTTATGACGCTTATGAGAGAGAAACTACCTAAAATGTATTCAGTATTCAAGTAAACTAATCTATCGTGCTCTATATTCTTATTTGAATGGATTATTAATCCTTAAATATTTTATGCTATTATATTTATACTAAGGCATATCCCTGAATTTTATATAAATTGTATTGATAATTTATTATATAAATTGGATAGTCAATTTATAATTAAATTCTATATTCTATATTTTTTTATGCTCTGATTGTAGCTCTATATTCAAATATTTTCCCACTAGAGACAAGTGCAAAGATTTGGGATTAATATCTCTTCTACGGTGATTTCTTCCTAATAAAAGTAGCAATCGGAATATGTGCAAGTTTGGAATAAAATGTCTCTTCAAATAACTTCGAAATGATGGTACTTTTGTTTAAAAACGTAAGAAACTTTGTAACAGAGGAAATGCTGCTTGAATCATTGAAACATGTCAAATTTAATAAAAAGGATTATGATACGCTTAAGAAATCTATTGAAAATATACCAAGCTTAGAGAGACTTATTTGATAGAATTGTAAAGAGTTTGATACGTTAATCAATCTCAGGTATAATTGCTTATATTTATTGTAATTAATAGTTATTAATAAAAATAGACACTACACGTAATGTAATGCTATGGCTTAGATTGTTATTTGAATCTTTTTTAGAAAAATTATAATGAAAATTTCTAAATCATTTATAAAGTAAATTTAACACCTTACTCTGTCCTACTTATCCAATGAATTTTTATGTTTTTGACCATTTTAATTAGCTTAAGTCAAGAAAAATCCTGGTCCCCCTTCTTTCTTTGACAACCTAGAAGCTTTAGTTTAAGACTCAGGCCTGCTATCTTTCCTCACTCCACCTGCTATACCTCCACTATTTCCAATACTTTCACCTAGACTATGCGCTCTTCTATCCTATTTTTTCCCAGCTGATATAGCCAGTAAATCTAAGAAAGCCTTGTGCTGCTTATATACAACCAATTTCTCATCAATTTACTTAATTTTGCTCTTCTTTTTCTGAATTTTAATCTAAAGAGATTGAATTCAGTCCATTTTTTCGTTTTTGTCATTGATTAAACGCTGTACATCTGTAGCTGTTTCCTCTGCTTTTCTATTAAGATCCTCCATGTATTTTTGAAATTTGTCTCGGTCCTCATCGAAAGTTTTCTTGGCTTCCTCTAACTTTTCTTTCTCCATAATAATATATTCCTTTAACCTTTCTGTTTCCTCGGTTTTATCATTAATAGCAATCTATGCAGTCAAAATATAAAAAAGTTGATTTAATTACATCTTAAAATTAGATTATATGGTTATAAATTTATTTAATATTAATCGAAAATATTCCTGGCATTAAGAATAAAATCTCTAGTCGATTCTTTTTAATCTCTGCCTTTCTATAAATATTCCAATGCTCTAGGTTTCTATAAAGCTCCCTAATTCATAGATGAAGTATGACTTCTTATAGACCTAGTTTCAGACTCCTCATCAACAGCCGATATCAAAGCTCCCTTAGCCTCAAACCCCAATTTAGCCAAAGTTTCATGCTTTATAATGCTTGAATCGTTTTCATCAAAAATGTTAAGCTTTTTATTCTACTGCTAAATTTGTTACTGATCTTCATACGAGGCATTCATTAACATTAATTAATCAGTTTTTCCATTCTTAGTTGGTTTGATATCATTGATTTCTCGAATAACACCTGCTCTGTTTTACCTGTTCTATATGGTTTTCTAAAAGACTCTCAACCCATCACTGTGCATACGATTCATATCTCTATTCTCTCTTTCTCGTTCTCTTGCAATCAGCAGTTTCTCCGTTTGACTTTAAATGCTAAATGGATTCTTAGAGTTTTCTCCGTTTTTAATATCGACGTTCTTGTATCTATTTAAACCAAGAGTCGGTAGTTGACCAGGGTAACTACCTATAGGCGGCTTGCCAGCTGATTGAATTGATCTACCACGTTGATTCCTGAAATTCATAAGTGCATTTCCTACTGTCATAGCTCCGTTATGTTATTTATTCTAGCCAAATAAGCTATCTTACTACTGATCATGCAAAGAATAAAAAATGATAACTTAGGAAACAGAAATTCATGCCATGATTTTTTATACAAGTATACCTCTAAAAAGCCTGAACTTTATAAATTAGTTTATCACAGTCAATAAATTGTTTTTTTTATGACTATTCCTATTTAATCAACTAACTAACTTACTACTTGAAGTTTTAATGAGATCCTCTTGATGAAGCTCTACCTTCCTTTATATTAAACAACGGCTGATTGAATTGCTTATTGGATGCTGAATTATTCGATGCATAGGGTATAAGTTGATTGTGCCCACTCGTTCTAGATTCATATTACTCCTGTTAAGTGGTCAGTCCAAGACCCCCCATGAAGTTATTGTATTTGAAAGACATTTTATTTAAAGTGAAATACTATTATTAAAATTATGAAATTAATTTAAATTAAAATACTTAGAAAATATAATTCATATATCATTTTTAAAAGTGAGATCTCACTACTACATTTGCTATATTTATAAAACTCCTAATTGAGATTTGTGAATAAATTAAAATTTAGAAAAGAAAAATATTTTAATTTTTTATGCAAAATTTTAAAATAGCAACATTTTTATATACACAATTATAATAGGAAACTGTTAGAACTAAATGTTGTTATTTATGCATTTATTTAATTAAATATAAATAATCTTATATCATTAAATGGTTATAATATTAGAGGAAGGGGGGGTTTACCAATTTCTTTGAATGTCTTAATTTCCCATAATGTGTTGTTTGCCTCTGTATGTGAACTATTGTTCAAGTTTATAGTTGCAGCAGCTTGTGAAAATTCTTAGAAGCTTCATAAATATATCTTATATAAAATAAGTTATTGAGCTTTTCTTTACTAAGACTTTCTTCGATGGCATCATCTTTGACTTGGAAGGGCCAGGACTTAACTAATGCATCTATTTGAGTCTTAAATTGGACATCCACATAGTGGGTTATTTTTTATTCTCCTCACCCACTCCTACTACCTTGTCCTCTTCTGTCTATCCGGGTTTTGGCAAATATTTATCTATGTTTTGAGATTCCTCGAGCAGCTTGTTTATTTCAAGTATGTGTACAGTTTTGTAATTAGGGTCTATTGCAAACAGTTAGTTTTGCTGAACAATTGCCTAGAAATCTTTCTCATAAACGAACTTGCTCATTTGCCTCACATTAAACTTACTATCCATTTTAATCATAGATTCCTTGTTCTTTTTACTGTCGATCTCAAATCTAAAAGACTGACGATTTTAGCCACCAAAGATAAGGATGTCTTTAGGTGAAATTTGAATGACACCATTAAAGTGAATATTTGCAATGAATTCTTTTTAATCTTTCACCTCAATTACCTCCCATTTGTAGTCGAGGGAGAGACTTAAGTCTTCATCGATACTTTTCATTAAATTTGATGAACCATGCAAACCAGCATCTAATCTTTCAATTAGTAGGGTGTTTTCTACTGACTTACCACAAAATATGTAGATAAACCTGTCATCAAAAGGACATAGTGCACAATTTTAAAACGTGCTTTACAATAAAGATATCAAGAAAATATTCTCATTTATATGTGAATTAGCTCTCGGGTAGTTTAGCTTCGGACCTTCAAACCACCTATCCTCTTCGATAGAGTAAATATCACAATCAGTTAGCATTTTATTATAGAAACCTCCACATAAGTAAGCATATCTATTTTTAATAAGGCAGATTGGAATGTTTATCTTAGGTGAAATCATTTGAGATTTCTCGCATATTTACTATTTGTACTTTGTTGAACTAAGCTTAATTTATAATGTCTTTTATGAGTACTTACTCTGTTGATACACACCACCAAATAAGAAAATAAAAGTATTGTTTAAAATATTAATGAATCATAGAATAATAGAGGAAAAAAACTTGAAAAGTTTATCTCTATTAAGCATCTGAACAGAAGAGAAATTTTTCGGGAACTTTGAAGTAAAATTTTCAAACTTCTAAACTTTGAATTTCGATGAATTCAAATCATATATAAATATCTCCGAGCTCTCACCCTTAATGAAGTACAAATCCTTCTTTAACATGTTCTGTAGTTAATACCTAACATTTGTAACTGTTTTAAATTTCTCATCTTCCTCCTCTTTTTGTTTTTTAAGCTTTAGCAATCTTTATTTACAATTTTCCTCCTCTCTTTCTACAACATCCTTTAATCTTTAAATTTCATTGTTATGCATGGCGACATTAAAATCTTGCTGATTGTTACTCAAACCATTAGTGTACTGCTTATTTTGCATTTTATGTATTTTCTCTAGTTATTCATCTAAATAATGAGTGAATGCCTCTTTTTGAAAGTTTGTCTCTTCAGCCAAAGAGTCCTCTTCGCTTTCTTCATTATTGCCCTATTCTAAACTTTAGATACTATAACTTTGCTTGTAAATTAAGTTTTCGAAAGTACCTGCTCCACCTTCACTGCCCTGTAAAAGAGAGTTGTTATGCTCTGAGTATTCAATGGATTAATTTGCTCTGAAAGAATCCATTATGTTGAAGTTTGAATGATTTGATTTGAACTACCCACCTCTTGATCCTAATTGATTATAAGTGTTAAGATTATTGACTAGCTTTTTGGCATGCTCTGTCTCGTCGTCAGAGTAAGACATATTTTACAAAAGTTATTCTTATCTCTTAACAGGAGATTAGTTTAATAGGGTTGAGATGTGCCAACACAAATCTTCTTGGAGCTACTCTGAAAATGTATTCTTAGTTTGGTTTATTTTATCAACATTTAGTATACTTTAAGTAACTTACTTGTACTTTAAATTAATTTCTTCTAAGTTTTCTTGAAATTCACTTATTTTCTAATTATAGTCTAAGATTCGCTTGATATCAATTTACTCTCTTGTTACATGTCTGTAGTTAAGAAGAGCTTGTTCATTTATATTGGTTAAGTTTTTCGCAATAGTTTGATATTGATTCTTCAGATCATCTAATTGTTTAAGCTTCTCTGAATACATTCTATCTTTGATATTCTGGCAATTATTTTGATCGAAATAGTCTTCTAACATTGATATTACAGAATGTTTTGCCTCTTAAATAACATCCTTAACTGATTAATTTAAAAGTCTGGAAGCTTTACTATAAACACTAGCATACTATTTGATGGCTAGATTGCTTTAAATTAGGAGCTATTAACTCATCTCTAAATTCCTGTGAAATATGCTCTCTAGTTATTGAGTTGATTGCTGACCACCCTCATCAATATTAAAAGTTGTGTGATCAATTTACAAGCATTCTTTGCAATATTATTTTGTCACTTGATGTGCTGAATTTTACTGAATATGTACAACCTCTTCTAAGTGCTCTCCACAAAACACTCTTTTTCTCTGGCTGAGGATAGGGTCTTGTTTTTATTATTTAGGTTTTATTTGAAGTCCAGAACTTGTTCTTAAGTGTTTTGGCATCATTTGATTACTTGTTGAAGTAATTTGAAATGACTGTTAAGTGAGAAGAGAAGATTATTTAATTGGTATGTTAAATTTCCTCAGACTCGATTAAACTTGATTATTCGATTATTATGACATTTTAATTATTATATTTTCAAAGTTTTACTTTTCATTAATAGCTCACAAATTTAGAGCTCTAAATTAACAATTTTGAAGATTAATAACTTAAGAAATATAATTGAGTTGTAATATAATTATAGTTAAAGAAAATTAAGAAAAAATGATTTGCTTTCTATATTGGCTTTCAAAACGTTTAAATACTTACTTTTTGGCTTTTACTTTATTCTTGAGTTTAGTGGGTGGAATTTTAGCAATTGCTTTTGCTATATTGATAAGAGATGAGAGATCTGTGCTTGTATTTTCAAGTTATCTTAAGAAAGATATAGATGATGTGGTTATGATTGCAGGTTTATCAGCGGGTATAATTGTGATAGTAAGTTCATTTGGAAATATTTATATTACTTTTAAATGGCTATTATTCATTCAAAAATACAATCTAACCCATTATAATATTATAATCATGGTTTTTATTTGATTTGGAGGGATCTTGTTTCTGACTCCCTTTCAGTAAAAATGGATGTACTTCATTTATTCCCCTTTAATGCTTCTCTCATTCGGTGTGCTCATAGCTCTTGGCATCTACATTTAAGAATGTGGAAACATAGCTGCAACTTTAATAACAGATTACTGCGGAGATAAATTTGAAAGATGGACAAAATTAGAACTTGGAAAATTTCCATCGTAATTAGACAATCATTACAATGAACTTGAGAAAAATTTGCTGTGTTCTTAAAACTGCTAGTGCCCACAAATAAACTTTAATTTATGGACTACTAACCCAGCTACGATGGACAATTAAAACATCAGAATTGACTATAACAAGAAGAAGTTCATGGGAATCAATGTGAATGTGCTCAAATGCATCGATTAGTACAGATATAAAATGGTCTTTGACTACAAAATATTGGATTATCTAACAGTTATGGAAGCAAACTATGATTGTGCTGGTATTTGCGATCCGGTATATTTTTACACATTTACTGATGTACAACTTGGCCCACCCCTTAAATCCTGCAAATCTGCGATAATAAATGACTACTAGGGGAATAATGGTGTGTTCAGGAGGTACGCTGCGATATACTATGCATCTGGCACTTTTGTTTTTTTAGCTTGGTTTATGTCTTTTGGGCTTTGTTTTAGAACTGATGAAAGAGCTAGGACTAGAGTTGAAATAACGAAATGAAGATTGATTTATAGTTATAGTAATATTCTTATGAAATTTTATATGGCTCATAAGTTCAAGTTCAAATTAAAATGAATATGATATTAATATTAGATTCTACATCCCTAAATTAAAAACTCTATTAATATTTCGACTATTCACAAAATTGCTTTAATTTCTTCTAAACTTTGTTCCCTTCCCCATTATACGAAATTATCAAATAATGTAGGCCAAGATTCATTTTCATCATAGTGCTTAATAGATTTAGGATGCGCCTAAAGAAAGTCAATAATTGAATTCCATTCATCTTTCTTAAAAGCTTTTAGATTTCCATTTGCCATTTAATCTCTTATAAACTTTAGTAATATTTCAGTTGTTCTATACCCAATTAGAGTTGGATTGAATCTAAGAACAGCTATAATATATTAATATAACAAGATTTTAAATTCATACCTTCAAGAATATCAATGCTATCTTTAATTTCTATAATTTTAATAAGTTTTTCATGTGAATTTAACAATTTTGATAAAACTTTAGGTATCATAAATTTAAATTAATTAATAAATAATTTCATTTTTAACTTATCTTCAATTAGTAAATAAGTGTGAAAATGATCATTCTTAGCCATATAAAAAGCTTGTTTTTGGAATTCTTTGTATTTCTGCAAGTTTAACTAATCATTAATTATAAATATCATGAATTGTTCCTTACCATATAAATCTGAACCTCATTTTTAAGCCAAAATTTAAGGTCAGTTACTTTTGATGTGTTTCTCTCCTTCATTATTCTTTCAAAATCAGAGAACACTATTTTGGAGAAACTGCTAAATTTCAAAATGTAAAATCCTAGCAATGACTCTGCTGTCTCAAATAAACTATAAAATATAGTACAAAATAAGCATTTTATAATCAATGTTTAAGTCCAGATCAGTTATGAATTGTTGCAAACCTTCGACGTTTGTTACCTCGTTTTCTACAATAATGATTATAAAATTTACTATTGAAATGTAAGTTACCATTTTAGTATTCACCAATCTAATACCTCATGAATTCTTATTTTATTGGAGATACTTGCTAAACATCATGTTTTTATTCAATTTTCACAGGCTTAACTAAATTCATAAGAATTTCCGCTTAATTATCGCACTATAAATTAATATAAATCACATTTCTTTACTTATTGCACTAGTGAAACGTTATGTGTTTGAGGTTTGTGTTCTTATAATTTATTTAATTTCACAACTTCATCATATATTTTATAATATTTAAACACAATAATACTTGACCAATATAGAGTGATCTACATCTTCGTCGATATCACATGAGTACTCTTTCACTTTAACTTAACTTTCGATTTTCTTTACTTTTTCATCTGGTATTTGCTTCTTAATCGACGCATTTTCTCTTTTCTTTTGTTATTCTGAGTATTATTGTTACTATTTATCGGAATGAGTAGTAGATTTTTCTAGTATTAACTCATCTTAAGTATTTATATTCAGATTTCTTGTATCTTTTAGACAACAACAACCCATTTAAAAATAAAAACTGATAATTCTTTTTTATTTGTAAGATTAGCAATAATATTGTAGGAAAACATTTGAGCTTGATTAATTGAACTCTATCTGATATTTTAATTAATTAAAATGAATAAAAATAATATCAAATGCAATAATTTATACTCATATGACTGCGGGTCCTTTTGAATCAATACGCAAGACTTGGTGATGAAATTATTTATTAATCATTCTAGAATAGAAATATTTTAAAATGTTTTACAAACACTCAATATCAACTTTTTAACTTTTACTTTTCAATTTTAGAAATTGATTTAAAAAAACATATAAAAGTAACATCTTATTTAATATAAGAAAAAAAAAATATTTATCAAGTTTTTGAATACAAATTTGTCATTATTAATAAGATATCAACAGAAAATAAAATAATGATAATTTTAATTTTAATTTTTTTCTCAAATCTAATGAATTTCCTGGGATAAGAAATTATAAACCAAATGAATTTATGATTAGCCTTAAAATATTAATTAAATTTTGGCTATAATTCATTTTTTAATTTTAGGTTTTTTTATTCTACTTTTTTTATTATAATTAAAACTTTTTATTAATGATAAATTTGACGAATTTCAATACATATTTCCGCATTATTATGTTTGGTTTTTGAAGATTAATGAGGTATATATTTTTAAATTTGATATTGAATTAAAGCGCTCAAGATGACCGCGTCAAAATCCCAAGCCAAAGTTCAGGCAAAAATCAAACAATTTCTCTAATTATAGTCTGAATAAAATGCTTAACAATTGCGTAAATTGAGTAATTTTAGTGGTTTAACGTTTACCGCTAATCCTGAGGAAATAAATGATAGATTAAAGCATAAAGAGCTGTCTCTAAGTGTCGGTAAACTTAAGGGTACTTGGAGACTCTCATATGGAGACAAAATTAATTATTTCATAATGCCAGAAACTTTCTTCAGTAGCTACACAAACATAGGAGATTTATTGATGGGTAAACCCGACGACAAGTATAAAATACATGAGTGGCTTAGAAAGGATGTAGCCAAACATTTCATAAAAGTTTTTAATCAGGGAGAATTGAAGCTTAAAGATCCTGACCTAGCTAAATTAATGATGAGTACCAACAAGCTCAGAGTAAATTAATCCAGCAAACAATTTGGCAAAATTATCAGCATTTCAGACTTCTTGGATGCAGCTCTATTTCTGTAAACAAACACTGCAGATTTTCACAATGAAAGATTGCACACTTTAATGATCTACGATGAGCAGGAAAAACCTAGTAAATTTGAGAATGAGGGATACCTTGTATTGAGTAAGATTGAAATACCTAAGGATAAATAGTAGGTTAACTTCATGGATTTTCATGACAGGCAGGTATTCCATAAGTTTGAGCTCATTACAAAACCATAAATTTAAGCTATGGTTCCAGTAGGAGTAAAATACGATTATCACAGGTTTAGAGTTTAAACTTCTGATGCTATGGCTGCAGTGTCAACACTTGAAGAGGTCAATTTCTATAATGAAAATTAAAAGCCAATTATCATTTTGACAAGTTAAGAATTTAATTAACTCATTTTTTGCCAATCAATATTCAAATCAGCGATAAATATCATAACTTAAATGCTTTTTTATTTTAATTCCCACTTTTTGCTTTAGAATGCTTCTAAAATAACGAGACAGAAACAAAAGTCCCTATAGAAAGACGAATATAAAGTTTGCAATTCCGAAACAGAAGGTCAGCTTTTCCAGCACATCGAGCCTATGCCAAACATGGCCCACGCTCATTGCGGCATCTGTAAAATAAGTTACACAGATTACTACGAACACATCTCAAGCAAAGAGCACATCAGTAATAGCAAAAGTTAGCATCGATTCTTCAAAATGATTGACGATATCTTCGGGGAGAGAGAAAAAGAGAGCAGATGGCAAACCACTCCACTTATCAAGGAGATTAAAACACCTAGGAAGCAATTATAAGCTGTAACTTCACAAGTTCAATTGTCTTAATAAAATATCAGTAATGAGTAAAACAATCAGGAAAAATAGATAGTGAATAAACCAAACTATCAAAGATATATGTGAAAAAATTAAAAAAATCCAATTTAAGAATTATTATAAATAATATGAAGTAAATTATAATATTTGATATAAAAAATTGGTAAACATTAATATTTATAGAGCTAGAATTATAAGTATTTACTTTATTATTCATATAATTGTAATATTGTTTATAATTATTAGAAAGATGTCTCACAATGATAAGTATAATTTAATATTTTTTTATAATAATATTAGATAAATTTTTTTTTTAATAGGATTCAAAATATGATAATTCGTAATTTCTTTTATTTTAAGATTTGGATGATATATTTAAAAATATATATAACTTAATCATTTATATTTATTTATAAATAACTTATAAAAAAGTCATTTAAATTTAATTCTTGATATTGATAATAATATTATAAAATTAATGTAATATATATTAGATTAAGAACAAAAATAAAGAAGTTTGAGAAAATTCATATAAAAATGAGATAAATTAAAAAATGGTGATTGATGATGATGAATCGCATAAGGCAAAGAAAATAAAAAAAAAGATCAAAATTTAATTAGAGATCTCTCATATTTATAATCAGTATAATTTAATATTTGAGTATTAAATAGGGACCATCAATTATTAAAGATGGCATTAGGATTTTTAGAAATATTTACCTACCCTACTTTTTTTGGGGAATACCATTTTTCATCGCGCCTGAAGTTGTATCAGTAGTAATTATTTCTTCAATAACTAAATGAGTTGTTTCAATATGTGCTTTGAAATTTAACATTTTTTACTTCTCCACAAATATCTTCGCAATTAAAGTTTTTAATCTTTCTCGCCGCTCACAACATATATTAGTAAAAATTAATACTAAAATGAGTGGTAAATAATTTATCATTTACTTTTAATAGTAAATTATATAATAATTTATTTATAAATATTAATGATTTATTTACTATCTTAACTGAATGATGAACTTAAGGAACAGCCTATGTAAGTTGAAGAAATTTAACCAATTTTGCCTCAAGAAACCAGCAGTCACTTATTGTTCTAAGACCAGAAACAACAATCTCAACAAGTAATTAATCACTCTTAAATTGTTGAGGAAGAGCAATAAGAACATCAACCAAGCAATTATTTAATGGATGAAGAGAAATAATAAGAAGAAGTGTTGTAATAAGTGGAGGAAGAGCAGTATAACGAGGAGGACTAACAGTTACTATAAACTCTTAGAGAGGATGATTTGTTCTCAAATAGATCATATAGTCAAGAAAGATCCATGAATTTATAAAAAATATATTTAGACTTACATACTAATTTACTCATGGATAGAATCAAATTTCCCTTTTAAGAAACTATTTTATTTTATTCTTTTATGAATTAAGCCGAATAGAGTTTGAGACTAGATGAAAACCCAGTGACCTCTTAAACCCACTTTGAAATAAAGAATTTGCCACTCCAAGAAGAAAACTGCTACCAGGAACAACAAATTTGCAGTTAAAGTCTCCATGAAGCCCTAAGTATGGTAAACAAGAAACCCAGTAATTTGAGGGAAAATTTATCCACAATTAATGAAGTCACAGAGGGGAAAAGTCACTCATAGATCAATAATTAATCTGTTTATCATAATCAAAGTAACAATACCTAGTGTAAAGAAGAAAAAGCTGACTATACCAACTAAATGGATATGCTAAGTCAAAATGTAACGTAAAATATGGCATAGGAGCAAGTTTAAGAGTAAAAAGAGCAAATAATCTAAGAGTAAAATATCTATGAAGAGGAGGAGGAATTGGATGAATTTTTCATTCAAAACATCAATGATTGCATAGACGAGAAATCTGAAATTTCTCAATAAAACTAATCAAAAATTGAAGAGCAAGTACCTTCTTAGAATGGAAATTAATAAAACCAAAATAATCAGGAATTTCAAGGTTTCGATGGTTATTATGACAGCCAATAATACAATTGTGGTATACTCATGGATCCTGATTATTCACGAACAAATCTTATCACTCAACTTCAAATGAATGGCATGAGTTAAACTCCCTTGACTTAGCAATAGCAAAATCTTGCAAGTTAAGACTAAATTTCTTAAGTTCATCCTTTCAATGAGAATTTACAATAATATTCCAATGAATTCATGCCACCTACAGAATCAAATTTCCAAAACACCGTAGTAGCTCAACAACGCTTTATTTTCTCATCGAATAAACGCATTGAAATAGAGTCTATTAATTAGTAGTAATCACTTTTGGATAAAAAATCAAGACAATCCTCTTTCTAAAGTTAAGTGAAAATTGAGAATTAAACTCCCCCTAATATTGAGATTAAATAAGAGCCAATTTAAGAGAAATAAGTAAAATAAGTAATTTCTTAATAACAGCAACCAAATACTTAATAAAGCCAGTCTATAGTAAAGTAAGAATCTTAAATAACTGCTGTTCCAAACTATAGATCTTTTACTAAAGTAAAAGAAATGAAGGAACATCATAAATTTAAACTTTATGAATTTACATACATATTATAAAACAAAGCGTTAAGATCGAGTCAGTGCCCTAGTCCCAACAAACTCAAATGAAAAAAGAGCCAGTATAAACTAGCAACAATAACATTAAAGACCTTTTTAATTTAAATAAACTCAAACCTCAGAGAAGCATAAATCATCACTTGATTCAATAAAAATAATAAAAGGCAGCTGTTTTTACTCATAATAAAAGCACCGGAATTAGTAGCAATTTATCAAAGAGAAGAATGGATTTATCGCAAGATTAATAATCAAAGTATGATAGTCTGCAGGTTTCAGGTTCAAAGAGATAAAAGACATCGTCTTAATATGGTAATTAAGATTACAGAACATAGAGTCAATCTTACACTAAAAGATCCCAAAATTTACTGAATGGGTCTAACACATAGTCAGTTACATAGTCAACTAAGGGTACTACTTATATGATGTGAAATGGGAGAAAGTAACATATTAGTATCAATGATTAAAAGTTAAGATAAGTGTTAATATTAATTTAAAAGTTAAATGACATTAAACTCTTAGCTATCAGATCTTCCTCTTTTACTGTGATTATGAATTACTTTATTTACTTTTAACTTCAAATATCTACATGTCCTGTCTTAGCTAACCCAACTCTTATTCCCATACTTCCTCCTTCTCCCTGAATCTCTTTTTGTTATCAATGAACATTTATTCTAGCTTTTAATTTGAAATTTCAAGAGTCTCTTGAGTTCTTCTCAACATGCTCATAACTTGCGATTGTTAAGTTTTATCTTCATGATCTCTCGATATACTCTGATACTGCCTGAGCAATTCATCTCTATCTTGCCTGATTTTTAAACGCTCTCTTTCACTGTCTTATAATTTAGACTCTAACTCGCTCATCCTTTTGGATGTTGCTTCATTTATATGCTGGTTTTCACGTTTCTCCTAATCTCTAGATTTGAGCTCTCTCTTATTCTTAGAAAGGGATTTGAATTGCAATTGATAGTGAGTTGATAACAAATCAAGCAGCTTCTATCTCTTTTTAGATTTTAGTTTGGTCTCTGGAAACATTGCAATAATTTAGTCGACATACTGCAGCAAGAATTGTTCATCTTCTTTTGGACATAACTTTTCATAATTAACAGATGGAGCTTTGTTCTCTTTTGAGATTTATATCAAATTTAGGTCTCTAAATGGGGATGGTTTTCTTTCTGACATTTCCAAGTTTTTCTAAACCTTTTCATTGGTTATGTTAGCAAGATAAATTTACAATTTTTTAAATTAGTAATATAGGTTTAATTCTTGAAATCAGTTTGAGGCAACAATTTTTATGAAACAGATTGATTTAGCGATTCTTTTGAAATAAACATTGATCTATCTTTTGAAACCGATCTACCCAGAGATTCTTCTCTTAGTTGGCTTAATTTTCTATTATGATTCTCGACAGTCTGTTTCCACCTGTTTATCAAATTATCCATTTTTATATTTTTGTAATTTTGAATTTGTCTCAGATTTCACTAATACTTAATTTATGTTCAAAATACAGTCTTTATTGATAAACTTTACGATGCTGCAGTAGTTAAAATAATTAATATATATACAAAGTTATTGCGTTAATGCTATAATCATTTTGCCCATCACTTAACAGGTTATTAATCCTCATCCACTAACTTTCCTCCCAAATACCTAATCTGATCAATGACTTCTTGATTGGGAGTATCATCAGTTTTCTCCTTGGGTTTGAGATCAGCCTTCCTAGCCCTATGCATATCCTTCCTCCCCTTGAATATCTTAAAGTTCTCCTGTTTTCTAATCCTCTCTCTATTTTTCCTCTGTCTCTCTTCTTGAATTAATTGCTCTCTCATTTTGGTCTTTTGGATGTTTTGCTCTTTGCGCATGATATGCAGCTCTTTTTCTTTGACATCAAGGTCTTTCTTTTTATTGCCATTCGCTATGTAGTCTTTGGCTTCAGCTAAGTAATTTAGTTTTTGTTCTATTTTACGAAGCATTTCTATCTTGTCTGTTTGGTCATCTTGCTTTATAAACTTTTATAAATAAATTTAATTGAAAATTAAGATTCAAGCTCCCTTTATTGAAGATGATTAAAAACTCTATTTAAAATTTGAATATGAAGTATACCAGCCTTTTCAAGTATGATAGAAATGAGTGAATTAAGCTTATTAATATTATCTTTGGAGCAACCTGTTAACGATTGTAGCATGCTCATTGCATTTGTTTTTTCACTTCCCTCATTCCCTCCTAAAGTCTAGTCATGCGACTGATTGATCAACCTTGAATTATCATGATTAGGCTGTCTAATCGTGCTAGAATGCCCTATGACACTACCTCCCTAAACAGAATTATGTGCATGTTGTGCTGATGATGAAGTTTACTTCACTCGCATGTTTGTGTCTAAAAATGACTGCTTAGTTTGCAGTTGATTCTTAGAGGATATAAGCATTTCAATGTTGTTGCCTACATCTTCAATTTCCTGTTCCTTCTGCTTTATTTTTAGGTCGATGGCTCTTCTGAGCTTATCCAAAGCTTACTCGTCTTCCTAGACTAAATGGATTTTAAAGAGGTTGTCTTCTTCGAGATGAGAGAGATGCTCAAGGAGAGTGAATTTGTCGAAATATATTTGGAAATCTTCGTCTTCTTCGAACATTTAAGCTTCTTAATCGAGGTCGTCCTACTTATCTAATAGAAAATTAAAATTGTTCATACGTTATGTTTGGTTAAACTAGAGATTGGAAAAAAAGAGAAATTATGTAAACTTGAATCATTCTGAATTTATTAGACTTCATTTATAATAGAGTTGAGTTTACTGAGTGAGTATATATATAATTAATTCCAATAATAACAAATAGATTCGAACGAGAGATACTATTTGCTTAAATAATCAAGCATTCACTTGTTTAACCATCTCTTTGGAAGACCAATTTGTGGGAAAGTTATTGATCATTCTTGAGCTTGAGTGGTTTATTGTTGGTCGGCTTAGACTTCTTGACCTTCGTTTCTTCCGCCTCTTTGTGGTCTATCTCCACCATCACCTCTTCCTCTGAAGGTTCCTCTACCTCCGCGGGTACCTCTACCTCTCTTGGGTTGATCTTGCTTTTCCTTGACAACTTGGAAACCATCGTCATCAACGTCTTCTCTTGGTTGGTAGCCACCTCTGCCACCTCTACCTCTGTACTCGCCTCTGCCTCTGTACTCTCCTCTTCCTCTGAATTCACCTCTGCCTCTGAATTCTCCTCTGCCTCTGTACTCGCCTCTACCTCTGTACTCTCCTCTGAAGCCACCTCTGCCTCTTCTCTCGAAGCCGCCTTCAGTTCTTGGTCTGTCACCACCTTCGAGTTATTCACCTTCTGGGTGTGATTCATCAACTCCCTTAACTTCCTCTTGATCTTCGTGATGTTCGTGATGTTGCTCTTCGTGGTGAGTTAAAATTCCAAATCACTTTCTTACTTTTCTATGATTTTAATCAAATGTTAATCTTTAATTAATCCGATAGTTTTTAAATTCTTATATAATTTTACTATAAATAAAATCTTTGGTAAAATCCCCTTCCTTAACATCTTTATAGTTTTATTTAGAGTAATCAATGTAATAGCTTGGTTTTTTAAACAGTTTTTAGTGTTAAGTTTCGTGAGTTTGCTCAGAGTGTTGAGTAGCAGCTCCAGTCTCCTCTTGTTTAGGTGCTGGTTGCTTCTTCTCTGGACTTTATCTTGTGATTTCAGTCTTTTAATGCTTGTGCTCGTGTACTTCCTTCTTCAAGCTGTATGATTTATTTACTAGGGTTTCGCTTTGAGCCAAATCCTTGAGGAATGCATTAATGTCAGCATATGATTTGGAGGTGTGTTAACCAACTTGAGTTTATGATCTAAGGGCAAGTCTTGAGAAATTCTCAACGAATTGTTAATAAATAAAGAGAAAAGTGTTCTTTGGCTTGGCTCCAGTTGAATATTCGTGATGTCCATAACCAGCGAGTCTCTCGAAACTTTGGAAGAGGAAGTCGAGGGAATCGGAGTGTTGCTTGGTTGAGCCTGGGAGGGCTTCGCTGAATCTGGAGTGAAGAGTGCGGGCAACGACGGCATCAGCTAAGAGTGAAAGTGCATCTGAAACTACTTGGCTTACATCGATCTCTAGGACTTATTATGCGGCAACTATTTATTGAGCTGGTTGTTAGACCTTTTGCTTTAAAATAAAAGAAACATACTACTATAGCTCTTCAGCTGCTTTCTTTGGTTTCTTGTCCTTGGTGGTGGTCTGAGTCCAGATTGGGTTCTCTGGGAAAGCATCCTTGTACATTTGAATGATTCCATCGAGTTCCTTCATCTCTTCTAGTAAACCAGCTTTGCTCTTTATCATATCTTATTGCTCTTGGTTTGGCTTTATTATCAAATTAACCTCCATTTCATGCTTATGAAGGATTATTCGGGAGCTTTTATACACTTAACTTACAAAAGTGGGGATTCATAGTAATTTTATCTCATCAAAACGATTTTAATTTTTATATATTGCAATATCTCTCCCTTCTTGACTTTCTGTTCAGTTTCATTAATTTTATCGAGCTTCTTCTTCTTGTTTCTAAGTTTCTTGTATATTGAGTTGACGAATGGATCCTTGGTGTCGGCGTATTGCTCAACTGCCTTGGCAATCAAAACCCCAAAACCCCTTAATGAGGTTTATAAGTGCTTTGATTTGTAGGAAATTTGTTAGGGGTTGGGGTTATTAATAGTTTAATGTGAAATTTATAGCAAATGTATTTAATTTAATCACTCAAAATGCACTTTAGGATCATGTGGTAGAGGTCTGAAGTTTATCTTGCTTAACCACAACTCCATCTGCTCTATTTATATGTCTGATCTTGAGTTTCGTTTTATTATTATTGACTCTGCCATTTGTTTCAATGATTGAGATACTCTTGTTCTGTCAATAAATTGCTTTATTCTTTGTTTAGCATCCTTCTCACACCTTGTAGAGAAGTAATCGTTGCGAGGCATATCGCACTCTATTATTATTGCTGCTAAAGCCCACACAGCCCACTAAAAGTCACCATCTCTCCAGTCTTCTCTTTCTGGATAGTACCCTTGCGTTCCCATTACCGTTCCAAGCCTTGATACTTCCACTCTTTAGGCTCTATTAAAATCGATTATTGCTACTC
>ARYC01007556.1:0-19939 GCA_000711775.1 Oxytricha trifallax
CTTCTTCAGTTTGTATAGGAATTTCATTAATACCTTTCTCCCCTCTCTGTCTCCCACACATTTGTTTGCCATTTATTTTCTATTATTAATATCTATTTTAATAACAGAGACCTCAAGTGATAGCTCAGGTAGTTCCTTATGAGAGTTCATCTCACAGCTATCACACTTTTTATTGACGCCAAAAGTAAGTCTCATTTAGTTTGATCGAAGTGCTGTTGTTTTTCTTAAAATGTTAGCGGTTCATATTTAAATTTGAATTTAAAATTATAAAACTGCCTCTATAACTGAGAGCTTATATGAGAGCATTGCAAGCCTATAAGTTTCAAGGAAAGTTCTTATAGTATTAGAGAAGAATTATGACTGTTAAGAGACGATTCAGCTCTAAATATTGGTGAGGAAGTAACCATTTTTACTTTCAATAATAAGTTGATTATAGTACGTACCGATTTAGGAGGTGCACCTAATTAAGTACGTACTGCTTTAGGAAGTATTTTGTAATTTTATGATTAAAATTAGGGTGCTCCTAATTAAGTACTAGCTCTAATTAATGCTCCTAATTAAGTACTAGCATTTTAGGAGCTGCTCCTAATTTAGTACGTACCAATTTAAATTTAAAAATATGGAACTATAACAGCAGAAATTGATATCAATCTCTCAAGTTTGAAACCAGTTCTCATAACCTTCTCAATATCCTTCTTAGAGGCTGACCTCCTAAAGGATTCCCATATTTAATAGTAAGTTTTTCAGAGGTATATAATTGAAATCAATAAACTTAAATTTGAATATAATTTCTAAGATCTGTAACAAGATGGAGCCAATGAATGATGCAATGAAAAGAGTGCAAGCACAAGAATTGATTCAAAGATTTAGAAGCAAGTAGGATTTGCACCGCTATCTGGTGCAGCAAGGTAATGAACTTATAGTAACTCATTTTGATTATAGAGTTTGTTTGTTCTTGCCAACGATGGAAGGTACCAAAATTTTATTTCTAAGGGCGATACTCAGCGAAGAGAAGAAAGCATTAAAACTTAAGATTCAAAGTTTGCAGAGATTCCAAACTATCCAGAAATCTCAATGACTAACTTATGTGATGATGCTATGAACGACCCAGAGGTTTCTCTGTACCTACCTTCTAAGAAGCAGTTGTCAAATAAACTGCCAGAAAGAAACTATTTCTTTGGCATACTTGCAACAATTAAAGGTGATTACTTTAAAGAGATTATTCAAGATTCTCATAAGAAAAGGTACAGCATCTCTCCAGAAGATAAGGACAAACAAGGGATCAAGATAAGTGAGAGCTGGTTATCAGAGGTGCAGAAGCACCCTTATATTTCAAGTAAGATTTGCAGTTAACTCTTTAGAAAAATCTGGTACTGGCATCTTCTTGATGAAGGAATAGAGCAAAATTCACAGAGAGCGAAAGTCGCAGACAAAGTTTGAAGTTAGCAAGAGACTTTATTCAAATATTTAGCCTCCAGAGTCAATGAACATAGATGCTGGATCTGGCAGCAAGAGAAGAAAATTAGGAGAGGGGAAGCAAGAAGTCGAAGAAAAGAAAGAGAAGCCAGCTCCCTCTAAAGAATTTTAAATGTGACTTTTATATTCATTAACTTAACAACAAAACTTATTTATATATATTCACTCTCCCTTCTTTCACACACATTTAAGCTAACTAATTATCTACTCTCTTTAGCTGAGCTTTTAATAAAGTCTACTGTATCGATAGGTAGGTCATGCATCAAGTGGTATAGCAGCAGTTTCTTGTAATGACCTTTTAAAATACCCGAGTAGAACTCAATTTTATTAAAATATGGACTGTAAGGTATGTTGAACACTGGCGTTATTCTAAGTTGTTCATAACTCTTCCTTGTTTCTTTAATCTTATGAACAGAAAAATTATCAACAAACAGTATAATCTCTTATTCAGGGTACTTCTCTCTCAGCTGCTCTAAGAACTTAAAATACTGCACTGTCTTAATAGAGCGAGGATGAATAACATAAGTTTTTAAACCAGCATCCTCACTAATACCTCCAAGAATTGCCATTGTTTATACCTTGACTTTCTAGTCATATGCTTCTATGTTGCTATGCCTCTTATACCAAGACTTCTAGATGAAAGAGCTGAATGTAAACACAGCCTCGTCAGGATGAATAAACTTAATATTATTCTATTAGGCTCTCTGCATTTAATTATTAATATAATTTAAGTTGTTGTTGTAAAATGGCAGAGTGAAATCAATTACTCTCTTGATACGATTAACACTTTTGTAAGAGATACCGTTTCGTTTATAAATGTTTGCAACAGACTATGCAGAGATCATCAACTCAGGGAACTGGCGATGAAACATAATAGCTCGTTAGTCGAGAGAGAAGTGAGCCCAATACTTCAAAGTTTTATCATTAATAAGATAGTCAATATGCTTTTATAGAAACTTTGACATCCTCTTAGGCATAGAATTCAGCTATTATTGCTTTAGTTATACTGCTATAAGAGAGTGGGATCGAACAGTTGATGGACTTCGCTTTAAGAGCAGTGCAATAGACTTATAGTTCAGTACTGGTTTGACTTATTCACTGTATATATCACATCCATAACGCAGTTTAAACACTAAATCTATATATACTTCATCATAAATATACCCCAAAAGCTTATAATTTAGTCTCGCATTTAATTAATAACCCCAACCCCTAACAAATTCCCTACAAATCAAAGCACTTATAAACCTCATTAAGGAATTTTGGGGTTTTGATTGGGCCAACTTTCTACGCCTAATATCCCCTAGCCAACTTATTATTTTGTAATTGTCTGTTCTGTTTTATGGTTAGGTCGTAGTATTATTTGCTCTGGTATATCCATCATTTTAGCTTTTTTCTTATTACGCTAATAAATACTACTATGTTCTCTACTTTTAATCTTTCTCACTTTTAATTTCCAACTAAATATTATCATCTCTCCAGTCCTCCCTCTCAGGAAAGTATCAAGGTGTAATATCAAGATTGCTAAGACCAGACGCTTGAACTCTCTATGATCTATTGAAATCAATTATTGCTATTCTGAAAGGTGAAAAGTCAAGCATAATGTTTTGAGGCTTTTAAATCTCAAAGAATAAAGCTCTTCTAAGCCTTTGCAAACATTTGTTAGTATAAGTGATAGCTATTTTAAACCCTTTAATCTTGAATGCAGTTTTTAAATTCATTTAGTATAGAGGGAGTCGAAAAGCTACATGATTTTGAGCAACAGAATTGCATCAAGCTTAATTATAAATTTACAACTTCAATCCTTTGAATAAGTAAGAGCAAGAAATCATTAACAAATTCCATTTGAAACCTTGTCATCGCCTTTAAAGTAGTTGAATGGATAAATCTTGTAAGCAAACTGCTTATCAGTTATGACCTTTTTCTCAAACTTGTCCGAAAGTATAAGATAACTTTCCTTACTTTTTTAAGGAGAATTAAATATAAATTGGTAGCTTTAGTGCTTATATCTTCAGATTGATTTTCACTATCTCAGAAGCTGGAAGGATTCTCAACTCTTTACTCAAGTGATTCAAAAGGGTCTCTTGGTTTTCTTTTTTAATGAAAAAAATCACCAGTCTCAGGATCTATGAAATCAAACTTCTTACCGTTATGTTTTTCGAAGTGAGCTCTTAGATATCTTTAATGATTTTATTAATTATTACAGTAGGAAAGAAATTTTTTCCATCTACTTTATCATACTTAAGATAAAGCTTAACTTGTTAGAGTGTTGCTCTTAAATATGTCGCTTGAGAGCTGATTTATAGGCGAAGTTTTTTTTAACATCCTTCGCATATGTGTAATGCCTTAATTTCTTTTTCTCTTCATTTTCTTCAGCTATTTTTATTGGTAGTTCGCATTAAATTTCTTAGCTATGCATTTTTATTTAACAACTGAATTGTTATTCAAAATATCAGGTTCGTACTTGGTAGAGACATCGCAAGTTTCAATTTTCTTTTGATTCATGAAAGAAAACTTTTGCTGGCTAATACCAAGTAATTCCGCTTTTCTAATTAAGTTGCAGCTCATTTAGAAAATATTATTAATAATTACAAAAGCTGTTTAAATTCTACCTTTAAACACGAGTTAGAGCGTACCCTCAAAGATTCAAAAATGTTTAATGAGAACTTAGTGCGAGACATTAGTTTCAAAATTTTAATTTTAAGATAATTTATATACTAATTCCATTTTATTCATTAAAATGCACCTTAATGTATATTGTAAAGTTAGGTGGCTATCGTAAATTTAGGAGGTGAAGATTAAAATTTAATTTGTTTAATGGACCATAAAATATATTTTGAACTATAATTTAAACTCCTAATTAAATTTTTAATAAATTAGGAGCACCACTCAATTAAATTTATTATTATAAGGAGTAATTTCATGGAGAAAGTTTGATAAAAATGGAAGTGAAACTTTGAAACTTGGAGAAAGTTCCTTCGTCTTTTTCTATATATGTGATTCAAGTAGACCTCCAGTTGGATCTCCCTATTCAGTATGGTATAATTTT
Source organism: Oxytricha trifallax (assembly GCA_000711775.1). Lineage (NCBI taxonomy): Eukaryota > Ciliophora > Spirotrichea > Sporadotrichida > Oxytrichidae > Oxytricha > Oxytricha trifallax. Next base: position 4,526 of record ARYC01007556.1, read on the forward strand.
CGAAATAGAAGTCATTATGATTTTTGAAATTACAAAAGTGTGAAATATATTAACAGAATAATTAATTAATAAAACGATAAGTTTTAAAGTAATTTGGGTTTCTCACTGGCTCTATTCGTAGGTATTGCAATTTCTTCTTTGTTAATCCTCATTATTACTTCTGTGCGACACCTGACCGGTTGTTCATGAACTCCACGATACTGTGATGCTACAAGCCTCAAGAAATAATTAAAATACTGTAAATCTTAGTCTAAAGTTTGTGTATTCGCGCGTTATCGTGTTATTTTTCAATAATTCCGTTCTTTAAAGCATACTGTAACCACTCTAAAACCTCTGTAAATAAAAGTAAAAAATGTCTCTATAAATTAAATTTCATATTATTTGTTGGTGCTCATGCATATTATACTCATAATTTCAGAAACTTATCTACATATTAAGCTAAAATGTTTCTGTTTTTGCAGAAACTGATTTCTTATAAGAGTTTTCTTTTTAGTGAAAAGTTTTTTAATTTTAGCTTAATATGCAGATAAGTTTCTGAAATTATGAGTATAATATGTAGATAAGTTTCTGAAATTATGAGTATAATATGCATGAGCACCAACAAATAATATGAAATTTAATTTATAGAGACATTTTTTACTTTTATTTACAGAGGTTTTAGAGTGGTTACAGTATGCTTTAAAGAACGGAATTATTGAAAAATAACACGATAACGCGCGAATACACAAACTTTAGACTAAGATTTACAGTATTTTAATTATTTCTTGAGGCTTGTAGCATCACAGTATCGTGGAGTTCATGAACAACCGGTCAGGTGTCGCACAGAAGTAATAATGAGGATTAACAAAGAAGAAATTGCAATACCTACGAATAGAGCCAGTGAGAAACCCAAATTACTTTAAAACTTATCGTTTTATTAATTAATTATTCTGTTAATATATTTCACACTTTTGTAATTTCAAAAATCATAATGACTTCTATTTCGAAAATTATACCTTAATAAGTTTTAGTAAATTCAGAATAAATATCCATAATATTAAATTTCATAAACTTTTTAAGAAGCTGGAAGCAAGATGGAGTCTATGAATGATGCAATGAAGAGAATTCAATCTCAAGATTTGATACGAAATTTATAAGTAAAGGAGATCTTTACAGATACTTGGTAAAACAAGGTAAATTTACATCCTTATCTAACATAATTACCATAGTTGGATTGTTCTTACCATCTTATTTGGAACTAAAATCTCATTCTTAAATGCTTTACTCATTGAAGAGAAAAAGGTTTTAAGACTAATGAAATAAGGATGATAGACATACCTAGCTATCCTAAAATATCAGTAACAAATCTTTTAGATGACGCTACGAGTGATCTAGATGTTGGTCTCTTTCTTCCATCAAAGCTGCAACTCTCTAATAAGTTGCCAGAGAGTAATTTCTTCTTTGGTGTACTTGAAACTCTGAAACCTGATTAATTAAATGAAATAATTTAAGAAGCTCACAAGAAACGCTACAGCATCCCTTCTGAAGATAAAGAGAATCAGGGAATCAAGATCAGTGACTCCTGGCTGTAGGAACTGCAGAAGCATCCTTTCATCATAAGTAAGTTTAGACTTCTTAAATTATAGAAAAACCTGGCACTGCGATATACTTTATGCATGAGCGAAGCAAATTAAATAGAGAGAGAGAAAGTCTCAAGTAAAACATGAATTGAGTAAGAGGCTCTTCAAAGATTTATAAAACTCAGAAGAGATGAACATAGATGCAGGAGCTGGCACCAAGAAAAGAAACATGGGGCCAAGCAAGCCTTAAGAGGAAGAAAAGAAAAAGAAGCCAAATCCCTTTACGGGAAAATTTAATATGTGAACTTATTCATTCGTTTAAATTTAATACTTATTTATAAACACAAAATCTCCCATCTCTTGCGCATACTTTAGCTTTATCATCGCTGACTCTCTTAGCAGCACTCTTAATAAAATCGACTGTATCTATCTATCTTCAAGTCGTGCATTAAGTGATAGAGTAGAAGTTTCTTGTAGTAGCCTTTCAATAACCCTTAATATAATTCAATTCCATTAAACTAAGGGCTGTAAGGAACATTAAATACAGGTGTTATGTTTAGCCTTTCATATTCCTTCCTTGAGTCTTTAGTTTTATGAACTGATAAGTTATCAACGAACAGAATAATCTCTAAGTCAGCGTATTTGTCTCTGAGTTATTGCAAGAATTTAATATATTATTCAGTCTTTATAGAACGAGGGTGAATAACATAAGTCTCAGGGCATTATCTTCGCTTATTCCACCAAGTTTATCATTAGTTTAAACCTTAACCTTTTAATCATATACTTCAATGTTGATATATCTCAATACTAAGAACGAATGTATTAAAGGTGAATACTGTCTCATCAGAGGGAGGAACTTTGTCTTAAGTACTATGCATTTAATCGAATATATAATTTAAATTAGTCTTATAAAATGGAACATTGAAGTAAATCACTCTCTTTATACGATTGACTGTCTTGTAAGAGATTCCATTCTTTTTTATATGTTAGCTATGGATTAAGCAGAGATATGGAGCTCAGGGAAATGACGATGAAACATCATAGCTCCTAGGCCAAAGGGAATTAAGCCCAGTATTTAAGAGTCTTGTCATTAATTAGATATTCAATGTGATGCTGCTAAGATTTTAAAGGTCTCTTAGGCTTAGAAGAAAGTTGTTATCTTTATAATTCAAGACTAAAAAGCAGTGAGATCTAACAGTAGCAGGAAATATATGAAGGAAGCCTTGCTATAGAAGTGTTATTTAAAATAGGTTTGAATTATTCACTATAATCATTACATCCATAACGCAGCTTAAAACGCTGATCTATATAATCACTTTCATATACTGACCCAAAGCCTCGCATTAAAACACCAATTTACATTACATTTAAACCCTAATTCCCTAGATAAAACCCCAAAACCCTAATAAAGTATACACTAATAGTCTACTTTTATCAATCAGAAACTCAATCAAAATATTGAAGGGGATTTCAGGTTTTGAATATATAGGGCTAGAATGAATAAAGCAGTATTGATAATGAAATATCAATTACTTTTATATTTAGTATCTTTAAATTTTAATGTTTAAATATTAGCTGAATTTAAAAGAAAGCAAGAGGTTATAAAAGGACAACAAAAAGTCCCAACTCAGCAAGAAATGATTAAATCATCTATAAGTACTGTATAAGAATTATCTATAGTGCCAAACATTCATAGTGGAATCAGTCTAATTTATTTCCAATATATTGAAGTATTCTTTGACTTTGTATTACATTCGTAATTATTTAATTTTTGCAGTCATTCATTATCAGAAGAAACTCAATTGAAAAGTCATCAGTAAGATCAAACTTAATAGAGTGATAACATATGTAAAATGGTGTCTGATAGATAAGTAAAAAAGCGGGAACAATAAATGATCGAGCTTATTTAAGAAACATAGACTACTCAAGAAATACTAACTAGAACTCTACTCTTGACGTAGCTTGTGCCTTAACAGTAATTTTGTAATGAATAATCCTCAAGCAATTCTAATATTAATCCAGAAGTTTAAAATGACTCAAACTGTATTCAATTAATTACTGATAAAAACCAAATCTCAGAGGTATTACCTTAGAAGAAATCTACCCATGATTATCTCAGAGAAGGAGCTTCAAAGTATTTAATTTTACCCAGAGATATTTGCTACAAATGTTAATCTCGAGATAATATTTAGCAAAAGTCTTTCGTAAACCCCTATTTTCTTGAGCCATCTTTATTGACAGAATGTATTAATTGTCAACTATAATCAGTCGACTTATTTAACTAATGCCAAATGTAGCTTGGGAGTCTTGCAATGATTGAGGTACCATAATTTGACAAGGATTCTCAAATGCATACTCTTTATTTTGAAGTAAACGCCTCTGTTTTGCTTCCTAATGAGAAGATCTAAATCAGATGTATTAAACTTGGGTCTAAATTTGAATATGAATGTGAATTCCCTCCAGGTTACTCTGTTAATTTTTGCTTATTATCATTAAAGTTCAATTATAAATTGGAAGAGCCAATTTTGCATTGACTAAAAATTAAATGAATTTCCAGAAATAAATGAATAATCAAGAATTTATACACTCTATTTTATTACTAATTTTAATTAAATATATTAAATGGCACCTATCTCAAAATCAATAAAATTTCGAGATACGTGCCAAATTGAATTAATAAATTAAGTAACTAATATCAAAATAAAAATGAAATATAGTTTGTAGAATTTGAAAATTAATATAAATAAAATACCAAACAATAGGAAATTTATTTTTTTACGAAATACAAAACTGTAATGAATTTAATATAACTAAATATAATTAGATTTAATAAAGATGAAATTTATTCAAAGAGTAAACAAAGCATTTTAGGTTTGATAATGTATTAATGAATAACGTAACATTTTATAAGCAATTTATTTGTCACCATTCTTAAATTAATTATCTTCAAGTAAAGGCAAATAGGCTAAATGTAAATTGAAATTACATCGATTGATCTGTAAATTTGTTTGATTTTAGGATAATTATGATGAGTATAATAGCTTGCGCAAAGTGTAAATGCTAAAACTATAAAGGCTTGTTAAACTTTATTTAAAAGCAGAATGATCATTATACTAGTGTGATCTAAGTAAATTAAAGTAAATATTATATAAGATTAGTGACTTACTTTTGATATTTTTGTGAAAGAAGCTTGGATTAGAAATTACGTTTAGAGAGTATTTGAAAACTTATAAACCTATTTTATCTTTAATCTTTTAATATAATGATTTGTTCTGTTTATTTATAAATTTAAACAACTTTTAATTTTAAATTATATATAATCAATATTATAATTATTATTTAAAAGTAATTTCTTATTAATTAGCAACAAATCAAGTTTATAAATTTTGATATTATTACTTGTGATTAAATATATATTTTAGTAATTTCTATTTTTAAATAATAATTATAATATTAATTTTCAAATACTACAAACTATATTTCATTTTCATTTAGATATTAGTTACTTAATTTATTAATTCAATTTGGCACGTATCTCGAAATTTTATTGTTTTTGAGATACGTGCCATTTTAATATATTTAATTAAAATTAGTAATAAAATAGAGTGTATAAATTCTTGATTATTCATTTATTTCTGGAAATTCATTTAATTTTTACTCATTATATTTATTGTTAAGGTGAATAATATGAAAAAACCTGATGTCCTTCCAAGAGACTCAAATATGGCTGGTAGAAGGAAAGACTTTCCTTTTGAAATATAAGATGTGCTTAACAACAAAAATACCTGCTAGAAAATTGAGTTTCAGTCTACACCTTATGAAATGTATAATGACTGTAAGTTCATTTTTGGAATTTTTAAAGCCTTTGACATCTAAAATGAAGATATAAATGCTATTTCATTAAAAGTTAAATAAACTTTAATTTACTCAAATTAATTTTTTGTTTTTGATTGTTTCAGCACTCTATATTGTGCAAAAGAGTTTAGGAGCTTTGATCACTGTAAGAAATTTCAAAGATAACTTGATCCATACTGAATCTATTAGAACTAAATGTCAATATTTATCATCAAATACTATAAGATTCCCAGGAAGAGGAAAACTTTGCACGCATTTCTAATGTTTTGATCTTGGGACATACCTTACTATGAACATCCAATATTTTAAATATTTAGAGCATAGCCCATATTTAGCTAACAAATAGATTTAAATTTGAAAACAAGAAATCTCACCAATTTTAATGCCCAATTTGCAAAAAGAGAGGAGTTGAACTGTATCATGACTAATTCTTTAAAGAAATCTTAGACGCCTTGACTTAAGATGAATTAAACCAAGATAATCAAATTTTTATTGATTCAGATCTGAAACTGAAAACTTAAAATCGCATTTTGAATTGGGATTTTGAGGAATATAAATTTGTGGAGCAAGTTGAAAAGATAAATGAAAACCATAGGAAGCTAACTATAATAAAATAAAATGCTTTAAATTTGCCAACTATACAGGAAGTTGGCCAAGCCAACTATTATAATTAATGAATTAATTTTATTTTAAACTTCAAATCAAATTATGAGTCCTCAATCGAAGTCATTGAAATTGACGATACTCCTCTAAAAACTAAAAACTAAAAAGGGTAAAAGAACATGTAATTTGAAAAGAAAAATGAAAAAGTTCAAGATTCTTTACTGGGAAAACGCTAAGCACCCACAAATAGTAAAGGATAAAACATTCAAAACCCCAAGACCTCTTAATGATGTTTATAATTGCTTTGTAGGGAATTTGTTAGGGGTTGGGGTAATTAATTAAATGTGAGACTAAAATTACAAGCTTTTGGCGTCTATTTATGATGAAGAGTTTTTATATAAATTTAGTGTTTAAACTGCGCCATGGATGTCATGGATGTGATATACAGTGAACAAGTCAAACAAATACTGAACTATTAGTCAATTGCACTGCTCTTAAAGCGAAGCCCATCAACTGATCGCTCCCACTGCCTTATAGCAGTATAACTAAAGCAACACTAATTTAGTATAATTAAAATGGGGAGTTAGTTAAGAATTAATAAAAAAAGAATTCAAATATGATTATGGTCTTAACTAATTTTTTTTTAAACAGTGCCATTTCAATTTAATATTATGTGTTTATTTAGCAATATATATTTAATTAATCAAACAGGAGAATTCTGATATTTAATTTTTTTTAACTTTTCCAAATCATTTGTATTTTAAAGCATCGAACTAGGTGTTGCTGTTTTCTCATTCACCATTCCTAGAAAAAATTTTAGATATCTTCATAAAAAAATAAAAAGTAAAATAAATGAAGTTTTAAAATAATTTCAATAACATTAACAGTAGCAATAGCAATAATAGCCTAATTTAACTAAAATCATTAAAAATTATAGTCTGGAGATTTTCCCAAAAAATTGTAGTTAAATGTCCTAATGATAAAGATAATATTTATGATAAAGATGATGAATATGAAAAAAATCACTGATTTTTTATATTTTAAAATTCCCAGAAAATTTTAACCAGACTATAATTTTTAATGATTTTAGTTAAATTAGTGCTATTATTGCTATTACTACTGTTAATGTTATTGAAATTATTTTAAAACTTCATTTATTTTACTTTTTATTTTTTTATGAAGATATCTAAAATTTTTTTCTAGGATGATGAATGAGAAAACAGCAACACCTAGTTCGATGCTCTAAAATACAAATGATTTGGAAAAGTTAAAAAAAATTAAATAAAAAAATTCTCCATGTTTGATTAATTAAATATATATTGTTAAATAAACACATGATATTAAATCGAAATGGCGACTGTTTAAAAAAATTAGTTAAGACCATAATCATATTTAAATTCTTTTTTTATTAATTCTTAACTAACTCCCCATTTTAATTATACTAAATAATAATAGCTGAATTCTAAGCCTTAGAGGAAATCAAAGTTTCTATAGAAGCATAATGACTATCTTATCAATGAAAAACTTTGAAGGAATGGTACATCTATCTCGACCAACGATCTTATTTACAGCCAGGTCCCTGAGTTGAAGATCTCTGCATAGTCTGTTGCAAACATCTATAAACGAAATGGTATAACTTACAAAGGTGTGAATCGTATCAAGAGAGTAATTGATTTCAATCTGCCATTTTACAACAATAACCTAAATTATATTTATAATTAAATGCAGAAAGCTATTACTAATAATATTAAGTTTATACATGCTGACGAGGCCGTGTTTACCTTCAATACTTTCATCTAGAAGTCTTGGTATAAGAGGCATAGTAATATAGAAGTATATGACTAAAAGGTCAAGGTATAAGCAATGGCAATTCTTGGAGGAATTAGCGAGGATCCTAGTTTAGAAACTTATGTTATTCATCCTCGCTCTATTAAGACAGAGCAGTATATAAAGTTCTTAGAACAGCTGATAGAGAAGTACCCTGAATAAGAGATTCTGCTGTTTGTTGATAATCTTTCTGTTCATAAGACCAAAGAAACAAGGAAGAGTTATGAACAACTTAGAATAATGCCATTGTTCAACGTACCTTACAGTCCATAGTTTAATGGAATTGAGTTCTACTGGGGAATATTAAAAGGTCATTACAAGAAACTGCTGCTCTAACCACTTGATGCATGACCTACCTATCGATACAGTAGACTCTATTAAAAGCTCAGCGAAGAGAGTAGAAAATTAATTAGCTTAAAAGTGTGCTAAAGAAGGGAGAGTGAATGTATATAAATAAATATTGTAGTTAAGTTAATGAATATATAAGTCACATTTAAAATTCTTTAGAGGGAGCTGGCTTCTCTTTCTTTTCTTCTATTTCTTGCTTCCCTCCTCCTAAGTTTCTTCTCTTGCTGCCAGCTCCAGCATTTATGTTCATTGACATTGGAGGCTAAATATTTGAATAAAGTCTCTTGCTAACTTCATACTTTGTCTGCGACTTTCGCTCTCTGTGAAGCTTGCTCTATTCCTTCAACAAAAAGATGCCAGTACCAGAATTTTTTTATAGAGTTAATATTGAAATCTTACTTGAAATATAAGGGTGCTTCTCTGATTGCCAGCTCTCATTTATCTTGATCCCTTATCTTCTGAAGAAATGCTGTACCTTTTCTTATAAGATTCTTGAATAATCTCTTTCAAGAAATCACCTTTAATTGTTGCAAGTATTCGAAAGAAATAGTTTCTTTCAGGTAGTTTATTTGACAGCTGCTTCTTAGTAGGCAGGTACTGGGAAACCTCTTGGTCGTTCATAGCATCATCGTATAAGTTAGTAAATGAGATTTCTGGATAGTTTGGAATCTGTGCAAACTTTGGATCTTAAGTTTTAATGCTTTCTTCTCTTCGCAGAGTACTGCTCTTCGAAATGAAATTTTAGTACCTTACATCGTTGGCAAAAAGAAACCAACTAAATAATAAAGATGAGGTTGCTATGAATTCATTACCTTGCTGCACCATGTAGCGATGCAAATCCTTTTTGCTTCTAAATCTTTGAATCAATTCTTGTGCTTGCACTTTTTTCATTGCATCATTCATTGAATCAATCTTGTTTACAGATCTAAGAAATTAGATTCAAATTTAAGTTTATTGATTTCTATTATTTACCTCTGTTAAACTTACTATTTAATATGGGCATCCTTTAGGAGGCCAACCTCCAAGTAGGATATGGAGAAGGTTATTAGAACTGGTTTTAAACTTGAGACATTGATATCAATTTCTACAGTTATAGTTCCATATTTTTATATATAAAGCAGTACGCACTTAATTAGGTGCACCTCCTAAATCGCTACGTGCTGTAATTAACTTATTATTGAAAGTAAAAATGGTTACTTTCTCACATATATTTAGAGCTAGATCGTCTCTAAGCTTTAATATTTCTTCTCTTATACTATAAGAACTTCCATTGAATCTTATACGATTGTAAATTTCTCTTATGAGCTGTGAGTTAAAGAGGCAGTTTTATAATTATAAATATAAATTTAAATATGAGCGATAAAATTTTAATAAAAACAACAGCACTTCCATCAAACTAAATGAGACTTACCTTTGGCAGCAATAAAAAGTGTGATACTGCGAGATGAACTCTCATAAAGAACTACCAGAGCTATCACTTGATGTCTCTATTATTAAAATAGAAATTAATAATAGAAAATAAATGGCAAACAAGTGTGTGGGAGACAGAGAGGAGGAAAAAGGTATCAATAAAATTCCTATACAAGCTGAAGAAGTTGAAGTCTATTTTTGTGAGCTATGTGAGCGAGATTTTGCTCATAAATCAAGCTGGTACAGACATAAGAGAGCATAGAGAAGCCAAGCTCACTGTATACTTAAAGCATGATAAAATAAATGGTAATTATGTCTGCTTTGAGTGCCATAGGCAGTACTCTCGTACAAGAGACTTGAAGATACATCTATTAAAAGCTCACCAGAAATATATAGAAGTTGACAAGCATGAATTTGAGCTGAAGCTTCTCAACAAAAGAAAAGCGAGAGAATTATAAAAATTAAGATGAAAACTTTAATTAAAATTGAAATTTATAATTTAAATAAGGAAAATTAAACATGGTGGAGACGGAGCGACTGGTTACTCAATAAAATTTGTTAGTTACAAAAAACATATTTAAGAAATGCATATTTCAGCAATAGGTATCCTCCACAGTGGTGAAAGCAAAATCGATAAATTCGATAGACAAGAGTTTAGCAATACATATTCAAGCACTGGTATGTTAAATAGAATATTGCAGGAAAGTAAGAATACAGAAGACAATGCTGTACTAAGAAATTTACGATTTTTTTGAATTAAAATGAATTTTTTTAAATTATTAATTAATAATAATCAAAAATGAAAATGATCAGACGCAGAAGATGACTGTGCACTCAATTAAAATGTAAGTTACAAAAAAATATCTTTTAATTTCTTTTTAGTGGCCCTGCCTCGTAAAACTGGAGAGGACAACTAACAGGTGGATCACGAGGTCACTCAAAGAGGGGAGCTGGGAGGCAAAATATTTTTTCTATGATTACGAAGACGACGATGAAGAAGATGAAACTGTTTTTTTAAATATACTTTTTCTAAAATACTAATACTATTTGTAATTACAACTATTTAATTTATAATTTAAATTCCAGCTAATTTCAAAAAATCTTGATAATTTCTGTTATTGTTAATGCTTATACTTATAAGTCTAATCATTTTTCATTTTATATTAAAGTTTTCCTCTTATTTTTCATAAATATTCTAAGGTTGCAGTACCAGAATTAGCTAGAGAGTTAGAGTATGTAAGGAAGGCACGCAACTAACTGACTTCTGAAATAACAAAAAATATGATCAAAATATAATATAAAAAGATTCCTTTTCTTGCCTAAATGAACGCTAGACACTTCACTTTAAAGCTACCTTATATTAGAAGACTCCTTTGATAAGAAAGTTATCAATGATCATCAATACGCATATAAGAAATATCCCTTCAACTATCTCTTAAGTGATGTAAAATATAAAATGGAGTTTACAATGAGTATCAAGTACTTACTCAAGCAAAGTTTAAAGAGTGTAGATATTTGATCAAGTTAGATGCTGTTCCCATTGCCAAGGATCATGTTGCTTTCATACTCCTACTCTATGAATTGACTCTAAGGGATTTCATAACAGATCAAAGGAATCATAAGGAGCTAGCTTTGACAGCAACTTAAACCATAAAAGGTATAAAAGAGCTACATAAGTTAGGCTTTGTTCATAGAGATTTTAATCCTAAGAATATTATGATAAATTTCTCACCGGTAAGAGTGACAATTATTGACTTTAACAAAGCATTAAGGGTGGAAGTATCAAGGCTAGGAAGTGTTAAGGGAACTCCAGGCTATTATCTTGAAAGAGAAGACTGGAGAAATGGAGACTATTAATGGGATGTGTGGGCTTTAGCAGCAATAACAATAATAATAGAGTGCAATATGCCTCGCAACGATTACTACTCTACTAGGTGTGAGAAAGATGCTAAGCAAAGAATCAAGTAATTTATAGTCAAAACCAGAGTCTCTCAATCAATAAAATAAATAGCAGAATCAATAATATTAAAACCAAACTCTATATCAGACATAACATAAGAAAAGATAGAGCTGTAGTTTTAAGTAAGATAAACTTGAGACCACTCCCACATGATCCAAAAGTGCGTATAAGTGATTAATTTAAATCCATTTACTATATATTTCACATTAAAACCTATTAATAATCCCAACCACTAACAAATTCCCTACAAATCAAAGCACTTATAAACTTCATTAAGGGGTTTTGGGGTTTTGATTATTGACCCCAACAAACGAATCAACTCTGACTTTTAGAAAGTAGATACTTCATAGCATAGACTTGAGAAACATTAATAGCTATAGTAACCATTTATTACTTAAGTTTAAATAGAGAAACCAGCCATACTTAACAAGTTTAACTCTCCTATTAAATGCAAAGATTCAAGCTTTATGATAAAAAGTAGTTTTATTTATTTTAAACTAAAGCTTGGATGTTGTGATTTCAAAAAGTTTTTCTGCTTTATCAAGCAGAGACTAATCTCACAACTTAGTCCCACAGAGCCAACTAGCCATTCCTTCCAACAGTGATTTTAAAGAATCTCAGCTATTGCAGACTCCGCAAGATTTGTTAGAAAGAAGTAAACAAAGAAAAGCTAAATTAGGGTCACAGTCTAATATGAGTTCAAGAAGTTAAGCAGGTAGCATACAGTAGCCATAGGACATAGTCCTATAATTAGAACAAATGATTTATAAATAATGATATGAGTGAATAAATATGATCCATGATTTTAATAATTTTTATTTATAAGTCATATTTAAAAAATTCAAAATTAATAAATATTTTTTGAATAGAGAATTATAAAATACAAATAATAAAGATGCTCATTACTATAATAAGATCACAATATGCTTGTATTCATATTTGGAATAGACTTTAGATGAAATCTTATCTTTGATTTTTATAATATTTAATGTCTTCTTACTTTTAGAGTATTACAATTTTGCATTTTCTGTTATCTGATTTTTTCTTTTAGTTTGATTGAGCTAACTATTGACTTTACATTATTAGATTGTTCATCATTTCATACTTGTTAAGTATTATAAATTCATAAAATTCAAGTTAAATAAAGTCATTCTTGTACAAATTATAGTACATTTGGATAGCTTCTGTTGAAGCTAGGTGAACTTTTTAAAAGCTGAAAATATTATTAATCAGGATTTGTTAATTACTAGAAATATGTCAAGATGCTGTTGATAAGAAGTCAGTCAGTCTTTAAAATAATGATTTGGTCTGTCAACCTCTTAAATAATTGTCAGGAGAGGAAATTTTAGATGTTATGTTCCAAAAGTAATTAAGAGTAATAGAAAAGGATTTAGAACATTGTCCTAAGTATCCCTATTTAAATATAAAGAGTCCATCAATATCATTGAAGATATTCAAATATGCACCCTATATAAATCTATTTGACTTTACTTATAAGCAAAAGGAATTAATAACACTGAAAAGGAAACAAAAAATAAAAAATACAATAAAAAGAACAACAAAAATATTAGCAGTTAAAGAATAAATTTCAAATCATTGATACTAATAATACTTAAAAACATTTTAAAAGAATTTGTGGCCTGAAAATTATTAAAAAGGTTATTAGACGATAAAAATAATTGAAATTTATATAATTAAAAAAATGAATATTTAAAAGAGAATATACAATTTAAGTTAAAGTAGAGTGCAACTTATATGACTATAATGAAATCTTATCACTAAAGTGAGATTTTTAAGTTTATGTCTATATCTGTGAGTAGGTCCTTATGTAGTTTACTTCTCGATTAAATATTGATTTGATCCTAGTTTTTTTCTAAATTTTGTTTAAGCTTTACCCACTTCTAAGGAATCTGTAATTTAAATTTGATTTGTGTTTTGTCAGTTGATATCTTTTATATCAAGACTTCTTTTATATTCTTTCTAAATAATATCTTAAACTAAATAGGCTACATTATTTGATAATATATAATTTTTGTAATGCTTAAACTATATCTTAGCATATTTTCGTTACTATTTTTATTTGCATATATTTTAATCTACCTTGATATATTAATTTTATTATTTTTAATCTTATGGATACTTCTATGTTCAAGTATTAAGCTAGTTATTTATGTAATTAGTCTTATCAATTTATCAACCTCTTCATTAAATATATTTTTATTGAAAAATCATATATGAAAAAGCACAAATTAATCTTAATTTTTTAAATAATTTTGAGATTTTATTAAAGTTCTAAAGATTTAAATTAATGTCTATTATATATAATTTTATATAAGGTAATTCCATCAATTTAGAAAAAGATTTTCCAATAAATATATTTTAATGAATCATTGTGTTTCCCTAACTATAATTTGTTCACGGAGACATTATTTTTTGCTATTAAGAATATATTCGTGTAAATGAAAATTTTTAAGGTTTTAAATAATAATTTTCTGTATTTATAAATGGATTAAATTTCTTTAATTAATATAAATGAAAAATAACATTTAAAATAATAAATATTTCAAATTAAATTCTTTGAAAAAATTGCGATGATGATATTAGATAATAGTTATTTATAATAATTTTAAAATACATATATATAAATTTCTATTATTGAAAGTTTAATATTTAAAATAAACATTTAATTATCCCAAATCAATACCATTGAGGTAATTTAGTGATACATATTTAATAAATTTAACTATGCGAAGAATATTATTTAGTTGAAATTTAACTAAAAAATTTAATAATAAATTTGAAAGAATTAGCTATGAGTTAGTAAATAGAATAAGATAATTTTTGTCGATTAATTATTCTTTATTAAGTCAATATTCAATTTACAAATAAACTTTAGAAAATACGAAAGATACAATTATGATTTTTGAAAAAAAATTCATTTAATTTTGATGATAAAGCTTATGATTTACAAATTGAACTAACTCTGGTTTTTTTAATATTATTTTATATAAGCAAATCATCATTTATCTGAATCTATTGTTATTTCTACTACTAGAAATTTTAAATACTTTCTCTTTATTTGTTAATAAAACCATATGATATTTTTTAAGAAAAAAGAAAGAGGTTTTTAATAAATAATCAAGAATTTATTTATAATTGGCTTGATATTTAGAAGTTAGCCAAATTATTAAGTCTTTTGGCTCGAATTATTTCCAGTATAAATTAATTCATTCAGAGTGTGTATATTTATTTTTATGCTAATTTGAATTGAATCTGGCAAATAATAATTAAATTTTAATTAATTAAAAATCACCCTCTATCTAAAATATTTAAAAAAATCATGGGGTTTTATATTTATCATATGATTTTATTCTAAATCTAATTTAGTTATGGAGATATTGATATTCCTATGCTTGCTTAATATTTATGAATAGAATCAATTAAGGATTATATTTATAATACCTAAATTTTCTTAAAACATGAAAAGATCAATATTTTTTAAATTCAAAATTTTGATATTTCATTTAATTCTGGCAACTTCCACATTGCTCTAAGAAAATATTGAATTCAAGACTATAATATCTTATAAAGTATGAAAATAAATCTATTCAATTTTTGAGTATTATAGAATTTGAGTTATATTTTTTGAGATTTAAATATTAATTTTTAAATTTGTTTTGTTTATATTTTTTTTTCTTTATTTTTTATTTTGTAGAAGTAAAAGACTGGAGAGATCAAAATTTTTAATTTATTTTGTGGTCTATGGCAGCAATTATAATAATAATAGAGTGTGATATGCTTCACAATAATTACTACTCTACAAGCACAAAAAAATGCTTAAGAAAAGATTAG
>ARYC01007557.1:0-24078 GCA_000711775.1 Oxytricha trifallax
AGACAAAAAATTTGAATAAGGTTAATGTGGTAACAGAAAACGATATATTTGACGATAAATTAAACAAAGCCATTAGACAAAAGAGACTAATTTAAAAAGAACCTTGGGAAAAAGTAAAATAAGTTTTTAATGATAAAAACCTACTCATTGAACATCATGCAGTTTCAGAAAATATTCTTCTTTTAAAGTGTAAGCATTTAGTTTATAAACCTTTTTAGTGAAAAAGAGATTTAAGAGTAAAATAATGGAGTGTGTGAAGTAGCTTCAGGACATGAAGATGAATATGAAATAATTCATCCATGATCAAGTAATCAAAACCCTAAAACCCCTTAGTGAGTTTTATAAGTGCTTTGATTTGTAGGGTATAGTTGGGGTCTTAATGGGGTTAGTAGAGAAATTAGGTCAATTTGCAAAATGAGAAATAGAAATTAGAGAAATATAGGGTCTATATATGATGAGCAATATTTAGATTTACTGCTTAAGCTTAGGTATGGTACAAGTATTAATATAGACTAAGTCAAACTAGTGTTGAATTATACAGCCATAGCAAGACTCCTACACAAGAGTGTTTCAACTGTTAGGTATCATTGCTTGTTAGCTGTTTTCATTATAACTCAGGCTCTTGAAAACATCCTGCAAGAAATTATAAGTTCTCACAGGTCCATATTGACTATCTCTGTGGCTCTAAGACATTAAAGTTTTGGGCTCACTTTCCTCTTGACTAACGAGCTGTCATGTTTCATCGCAAGTTTCCAGACATGCGTATCTCTCCTTAGACTATTGCCAATATTTATAGACAAAATGGTATTACTTTCAAGACTGTCAACATAGTGAAGAGAGTGATTGATTTTACACTGCCATTTTATAGTAATAATTTAAACTATATATATGATTAAATGCAGCAGAGAGCTATTACTAATAACATCAAGTTCATACACGCTGATGAAGCTGTGTTTACCTTCAACACCTTTATTAATAAGTCTTGGTATAAGAAGTATGATAATATATAAGTCTACGATTAGAAAATAAAGGTTGCAACTCATGCAATTTTAGCAGGTATTAGTGAAGACTCTGGCTTATAAAAAGTTATGTTATTCATCCTCGCTCTATTAAGCGAGAGTAGTATATAGAGTTCCCATATAAGCTGAGAGATAAATACAACGATTAAGAGATCATCCTGTTTGTTGACAACCTCTCAGCTCATAAGACTAAGGAGTCTAAGAAAACTTATGAAGAGTTAAACATTACTCCTGTATACAATGTTTCTTAGAGCCCTTAAATTAATGTAATTGAATTCTACTGGAGTTAAATCAAGACCCACTACAAGAAACTGCTATATCACTAAATGCATGACTTGCCCATCGATACAGTAGACTTGATTCAGAGTAGCTGCAACAGAGTAAGCATAGATAAAACAACAGTTTGTGCGAGAGAGGGAAGAATGAATGTTTATAAATAAGTTTTAGATTTAAACGAATGAATATATTCACATATTAAACTAACCCATAAAGGGGTTTGGCTTTTCTTTCTTCTCCTCTTCTTATGGCTTGCTTGGGCCCATATTTCTTCTCATTGTGCCAGCTCCTGCATCTATGTTCATTTCATCTGGCTTTTAAACATCTTTATAAAGTCTCTTGCTCACTTCATGAATGATCTAAGACTTTCTCTCTCTGTGAACCTTTGCATGTTCTTTCATTAGAAATATACCAGTTACAGGTTTCCCTAAAGAGTTATAAATCAAAGCTTACTAGAAAGGAATGGATGCTTCTTAAGCTCTGCGAGCCAGGTCTCGCTTAAAAGTATGCCTTGCTTCTTTTAATCTACAGGAGAAATTGAATAGCGTATCTTGTGAGCTTCTTCAATGATTTCTCTGAGGTAACTATCTCTTAAAGTGCCAAGAACACCAAAGAAGAAGCTCCTTTCTGGAAGCTTGTTAGAGAGTTATTTCTTGGTAGGAAGATAAACTACCACCTCTTCATCTTACATCGCATCCTTGTAAAGATTAGTGAATGAAATCTCTGGGTAGTTTGGTATTTCTATCAACTTAATTTCATTGTTTTTGAAGGCTTTCTTCTCATCACAGAGTATCACTTTTAAAAATGAAATTTTGGTACCTTCCATCGTTGGAAGGAATAAACCAACTATAGTATATAATTAAGTATCTGTCACATGCTTACCATGCTAAGTGAGGTATCGATAGAGATCTTCCTTGCTTCTAAATCTTGAGATCATTTCTTAAGCTTCAACTATCTTCATTACAGTATTTATAGATTCCATCCTTGTTCCTTCTCTTGTTATTGAATTTCAAATTTTAATATATAGAGTTCTGGATCCTACTTAAAAATCTTAGTATTAAATATGGGCATCTTATAGGAGGTTAACCTGGTAAGGATACGTGGAGAAAGTTTGCAAAAGCTGTAACAAACTGCAGAAATGGAGCTCCATTTTAATCAATTTAGTTCCATTAAATTAGTACTAAATTTGTTTAAATTTAATTAGTACTGGTACTAAATTCGTTTAATTTTAATTGGTACCAATTTAATAGTACCAAAACTTAATTAGTACCTAGTTTTAAACTTATGAGGTTTTAATGGAAAAGTTCCAAAATGGTTCAAAACCTAATTGGTACCAGTACTAACCTGAATTTTTTCGAAATTGGTACCAATATTAAAAATATTAAGCATGAAATTAGAAAATTTATAGTTATTAACTAAGTATAAATATGATGTCTAACACCTAAGAATCAATCATTCTTGTTGCAGTGCCAGCTCCTATACAAAGTAAGTATAGCCAGTGAGGTTTTTACTTATTAATAATAGAAATTTAAATTTGAATTTAAACATGGCGGCTAACTTAAATCGAAAAGCAGTTTCTCTTAGCAGTGGATAATCATAGCTAAACTTTGGCTCAACTAAAAGGCCAGAAGTTATTTATATTGAGAGGGATGTAGAGCTAAGAGCTCTTGAGTTTGAAGCAGAGGTCTTCAAAATAGAAGTACAGAACTTAAAAGAGAGAGCAGAGATAGAACTTGAAACATAAATTGAATATGTTGAAGACCTGAAAGAACAGCTCCTTATTGAAAAGACAAAAACATTTTAATGTGAAGACTGCTAGAATTTTTTCTCAACTGAACAAAGCTTGAAGAGACACCTTAAAGAGGTACACTCTGGCAAAGCCAAGATATATTTCAAGCATGAAAAAGTGGATGGAAGGTACTAATGTACAACTTGTATGAAGTCTTATACTCACTCTGCAAAAGTTAAGAAGCACATGCAAAATCATCACCTCAGTGAGTTCTTGATTTAAGATAAAGAGACATAAAAACTTGTGCCAGCTAAAAGAAAATCTAATACTATCGAGTCTTAAAGAGAGTTACAGGAGAAGCTCAAGAGACAGAAAAGATAAAAATCGATGATCTAACCTGCAGGCAATACAATTCTAGCCTGCTTTCAAGCAAAAGCTATGAGCATTCCTGCATTGAATGCAATTAATCTAAGTAGTTGTATTGAGAATTACTTGCATATAAGTGTTCCTAACAAGGCAAAGCTTATAGTGGTTGATGAGTATGCATACAAGGTGTACCCTTTCAGCTATCTCCTTAAGAACGAGCAATACTAAAATGAGTTTGCTAACGAATATATGATTCTTAGAGAGGCATAGAGAAAAGATTGCAAGAACTTGCTTAAGCTAGATGGTGTTATTTTAAGCTATGGTTTTATCGCACTAAGACTTAAGAAATATGAAATGACTCTGAGAGATTATTTATATCATAACAGATACCCAGATGATTTGAATGATATACTATCAGATATGATAAAGGGTGTCAAGGAGTTGCATGAACTTGGATATGTTCATAGAGATTTGAAACCTGAAAATGTAATGCTGAATCTCTGTCCTTTAGAAGTCGTAGTTATTGATTTTAATAGAGCCTTGAGATAAGAGATAGTAACTTTAGCAAAGGTTCTTGGCACTCCTGGCTACTTCCCAATAAGAGAGAAGTGGACGAATGGATCAGTTTAGTGGGATGTATGGGCAGTAGCTGCTATAATTTTAGAGAGTGACATGGAATGCATGTCTTACTATGGTACCAAATAAGAGAAATAATCAATAAGTTTAGCGATTAAGCATATAAAGCAGGACGATATCTGCAAAGAAATCAAACAGATTGTAGACATGATAATTGTAAGAGCACCATCATATCCAAGATAATCCTTAGACGATTTACTTGAACCACTACAGAGAGCAAGATTCAAGAGATACAATAAAGACAAGCAGATAAAATTTGTTTGAGTTAAATCGCGTAATAATCATTAAATATACTTAAAATTCACATAAAACCTGCATTTTCTCTACTAACCCCAATAAGACCCCAACTATACCCTACAAATCAAAGCACTTATAAACCTCACTAAGGGGTTTTGGGGTTTTGAATGCCTTCGAAACCATATGAAAGACCTGGATCACATAAATTTATACATGCTGCTAAAAGTGGAGATTTAAATACTATCTCAGAGATGATTAAAAAGAACAAATACTATGTGTATGATTTTGATGATATAAGTTAAACAGCCTTGCATTGGGCTGCCAAAAGGGATTATAAAAGTATTGTAGATATACTCATTGAAAACGGAGCTAATGTAAATCATCCCGATATGGTAATATAATATCAATTCATATATTAAAATAGGGAGGAAGAACTGCTTTATACTTGGCAACTACAAAGGGACAACATTTATCACCACACATATTATAATAAAAAGATTTTTCTTTCATTATGGTAGAAAGACAGTGAGAATTCAATTTTTTAGCTTTAATTGAATTTAATTAGTTTAAAAAATGAGATTCAGCATTTTTATTTAAAGATTAAAAATTGAAAGGAATCATAATAGTTTTTTTAAGTACTGAGTTACTTTAGAATTAATAAAATGGGGAAACTTTATGGTCCTTATTGGCAACAAAAGAAAGTAATTTTGAATGTGTAAAATCTTTGCTGGCAGCTAGTGCAATACCCCTTTAAAAGACCAACTCTGCAAAGACAGCTTTTGATGTTGTGAAGGAGTCTATGATAGAGAGGTATCTAACTAAGGCTTAGTTACTTTACATTTGTTTGAAGCTAATACCTGCAAAAAAGAGGTAATAAGTCTGGGAAAAGGAAGGGCTTTATTATTTCAAGTCAGAAGTAGACAAGTTAGATATTGATCATGAATGATTATAAATTACCAATTTAACAAATAGCTATTGACATTCGCATTGTTGTTAATTAGGATGAAAAATAAGATTGAATTAATTATAAAATAAATGTCGCAAGTAGATATTACAATTGATTTCCCTTATGACCTGAACAACTTGTTCAGTCTCAATTATTCCTTCGAGATCTTGAAGCAATCCATTGAGTATTTAGCAAGAACTTAGACAGCTCACACCAAGATATTGAATAATCTCGGCTAAAATGTGGTTATACCATCTGTATCCTCGACTGCCATACTATCTAACAGTGATGAGTAAGTTATTCAACTTATTTTATTTGTAATTGTAAATCATTCTAATAGTTCGAACAAAAACTTACAAGATGATGGCAAGGAAATTCACAGTCGACTAGCTTCAGCTAACAACGATTTGAGTAGATAAAACTTAGAACCTTCGTCTGTTAGCCAAAATGGCTTGAATCACTCCAATAGTGGAAACGCAGATTTGCAAAAAATGGTGAGAGATCATGATATTGGAGACAAGTTAATTAATTAGAAAATTAATCATAATATATTTTTACCGAAAGTAAGCGACATTTATATTAATAAATATTTAATTTTTATCAATTGTTACAGCTATATTAAAAAAAGGTATTACTCTTATTGAAAGGAAATATCATCTACTTGCTTCCTAGTGACATATTACTTACTCATTTACTCAACTTATTCGTGAAAAATTAAGTAAATTTCTGATTAAAACTTAAGTTTAATAAAAATTTTCGATTTTATTTCTATAATTTTTTAATATTTTTAATTTCTTAGCAAATCTTAATAAAAATAATGATTCTAATATTAAAAAAGAATTTTAAATTAACTTTTTATTTGCTCCCCTTTGAAATATTGTTTTATTTTATTAATCCAGCTCTATTTGAACTATAATATAATCAGGAATTTGAGAAATGAAGTCAATTAACTTAAAGATAAAAATAATTAACAAGATTCAAGTTTGTTGAATTTACAGAAGTAATTAGATAATTACAAGAAATCAAACGACTAATCAATTGAAGATAGTAAGCATAAACATTGATTTTAATTAGTTTATAGTTAAATAGTAGCTTAATGACATTAATGGCAGGATATCGAATCAAGAAAATTAAATAACCCTTTTAAAGGCTCTTGGTGGAGGATCTGGTAACGGTTCCGATGGTTCTAATCTCCAAAGTTTACTAGATGCTCTTCAAGAAATGACTGATAAGCTGAGGAGTGAAGTTTACACTAAATTTGGTTCAAAAAGCGATGTCGAAGCTCTCAAGAGAAAAGTGGAAGAACTAGTAGAGCATGTTAAAGACCATGATAAAGAGTTGTAGAATCAAGACACTCGACTCAACTAATGCAGAGACATAACCGATACTAATAATTTAGAAATTAAGGACCTTAAAACTGCTATTAAAGAACTGTAAAACCGTAAATAACCGATCAGTGCAAATGATAACTCTAATCAATACTCAAGCAATAACCAGTCAGATAATCAAGCAATTAATGACATACTAAATCGTATGAAATTTATTGAAAGAGATCTTGAAAGTAAATTAGACTAGGATGTATTCGATAACGAAGTTGCTGCTTTAAGAGCCATGATTGGAAATCTAGAAGAAGACGATGGTAAAAAGAAACCATAAGTATCAGTTTAGGTATAAAAGACAAGCAGCTCTAGTACTTTAAGCTAGAAAGATATCGAATCATTAAGAATGATACTTGAAAGATTCCCGCAATTAGAGGACACATAGCAAAAAGTATTTTATATTAATAAGTACTAAGAGACATAAAAAGTCTAAACATTTAGATACTAAGAGATTCAATTGAAGTAATTAACAAACAAATTACCACTCTTGTGACTTTTGATGACATGTCAGAAGTTCAAGAAACACTGAAGAAAGTATTACTCAAGCAAGACAAACACTCGACTGATATCTCTAATTTACAAGATGGCTTGAATGATTTGAGAAATGCTCCACCACAATTTTCATCATCTAAAGATGGCCCATCAAACAATGATATTTTACTGTTAAGAAACAGAATGGAATATGTAGAAAGTGCACTTACTCAATCTAAGAAATCCATCAATGAAATAGATAAGAAACTAAATGACTTTATGGCTGAGGCTAATAAAAAGTTGGCCTCCATTGATGATGCCTTGCTCAGATAAAGTTATTGATTCATATATAATTCAGAGTTTAAATAATTATAGCTTGTGGAAGATGTTCACAGATTGAAGAGTGAATTACCATAATTCAAAGACGAAACAAACGAGAAGTTTAATGCAATTTTAGAGTAACTTGCCAGAAAAGCAGATAAATCTGATTTGCATTTGTTAGAAGCCAAACTTTTAGAAAAATTGAATGAAATGCTGCAAAAGTTCCTTGGCATGTTTGCTGATAAAAAGGATACAAACAAAAGACTTACTAACTTAGAAAAAAATGTAAATATAAGTCCACAATAATATTATTTATAGATGAAGAGCATTTTTGAATTAATGATGACGAAGACCAGTCCAAGGTAGAACGAGGATGATGCTATGTTTACAAAGAAGCCCTTAAACGGATTATCATGCGCTTCTTGTGAAAGAAACATTGTGAATTTATCAGGTTAAATGGCTGATTATTAGCCTTGGAAGAAACTGCCTTTCAGGGAGCCAAATGACAGAATTTCTAAAGTAATAATAATTTAGTTATATACTATTTAGTTTGGACCAGGATTCTCGAAGATCTTAGCCATGATGAAGCCTGAGTAATCTATGACTATTTAAGATTCTAGGATTGAAGCAACAAATATGAGGGTAAACTCCACTTAGCAGCTTCAACAACCAAATATTGATCAAAGCTTCTTCAACAATTCTCAGACGATGATTCCAGATTCCAACAACACTCTAAACGTTGAAATGCCTTAAAACATGATGAATTTATCAACAAAGAACAGCGCCAGGACCGGATACTAATTTTATTAGAAATCTGGCCCAACGTTTGGATCAAGAAAGAACTCAAATTTGAAAGCTCATCATCATGCTACTCTCGAGGATTAATCTCCACCCAGAGATATGAGCACAGATAAGCTCCCACAATTGACTATCAAGGTAATGATTAAATTTTTTAATGGTTTTTATAGAGATAACAACAATGATTGAGATCTTAAAGCAGAGGATACCGCTTAGTAAAATTTATATATAAACTGAAATAATTGATTAAATTATGCAATAAAGTTAAAATTTTTATTCAAACTAAACTGTTCTTTTCAAAATCTAATTTCTAAGCTATAATGCTGTCAAATATAAAATGAACACTTTGCACTTGATACTTATCTTTATCGATCTTCTTGATTCTTGCCTTGTCTGCAGTTGCTTCCATAATTTGAATTGTACCATTTTTAAGCTTTTCATTCCTCTTTGGTTCTTTAGCAACTTCTCCACCAGCACTTTCAATCAATCTTACCAACTGATCATATGTGATTCCCTACACTTTATCAGAAATGTAAATTGTTTAATTTTTCAAAAGCTGTCCAACATTCTTGTTGTTATAGAGTTGATTTAAACTACAGTTATAGGTCTTCTCGAAGTTCTTGTCATGATTCTCATGCTTCTTGGTAATATTTACAAACTTTCCATTCTTCTAGGATTCCAATAACCAATTCACACTAACAACTTTAGCGCCTAGGTTGATAGATTGAAGCAGTTTGCAGTTTCTGATAAGCTTAACATCTGTGACCATGACTTCAAAATTCTCACTGATATCTTCAATAGCCTTGCCTCCAAGCTTCTTTATAATATCCTTATATTCTTGTTTCTTGGCTTCTCCACTGACCAGGATAGTACGATAGGGCTTGTAAATATTAATTTTATCATCTTCTTGCTCGCTCTCTGACTCTTCAACAACTTTTTGTGATTATTTATTCTTAAGTCTTGCTGATGGCTACTTCTTATCATCATTGACAATTCTTTTCTTATTTGACTTATTCCTAAAAAAAAAAACTTAAAAATATAAAAACTACCCAAGATAAGAAGGTAGGTAAAGAAGAATTAAAGAAAAATAACAAAAATATTGGGAGGGAAGATCCAATCGATAACAGCTTTGACGACATATTAGAAGAAAGAAAAGATGATAAAAAGTAAGAAGCTTAACAAAGTCAAAGATACAATAAAAAGAGAAAGGCAGCTGAAATTTCAAATGAGGAGGATTAAGTACAGCAAGATTAACCAATTGCAAGTCAATCAAATAAGAAAGCAAAATTAATAGGAAAAAGCCAATCGTATATAGTATCTTATCTTGGGTAAATTTAGGACCTGGTTTTTAAGCTTTATGTTGCACTGACTCTTCACTCTCTTCTAATAAATTATCCTCTACAATCTTGTCTAACTCCTTCTTATTTTATACTAACTATGGCTTGATCATATCCTTTTCTTGCCTCTTTTCTTTACTGAAGTCTAAAGCATCAATCAAATCATCCATTGAAGAATTGATAGACCCATTCTTTTACTTTTGTAGTTTCTTATTAATTGGATTTGCTGGCTTTCCAAATCTTGGCAGATTATCCTCATCGTCTGAGTTAAGCAATCTATCCAAATCAGATTTCTCTTCTTTTTCAAGGACTTAGTCAACTTTTTATCCATTTTTAATGCTATTTTAAGGGATAATTAGAGTTGCATCAAAGTTTTCACCTGGCTAAAGAGCTTACTGTTTTCCAATTTGAGGTTTCTTCACTTGATTATTTTTATCAACAAATAAAAATAACAAATGCATATTATACAATAAATTAAAACTAACTAATACCTTAAGGAATAATAAGTGTAGCATCAAATTGATTTACAGCATATGCCGATTTTTAATTTTCTTATTTCTTCTCTTTATAATTGTATAATGAGTAATTTCATTCATTTTAATTTATAGCTTAAGGAATAATTAAAGTAGCATCAAAATTAGCATGATTGACTTGGTTGTCTTATCTATCTTAATTTTTATTGCCAAACTTTGCATTTCCAAAATCAATTAACTGAGTAGCATCATTCATAAACGCATTATTATCTTTGAAGGCAGGCACTTATGGCTTAGGTTTGTTTTTATTCTTTGGAAAATCAACTATAAGAGTAGCTCCATGATAGTCATCATCAATTTCCTTTTAAAATGGATTGTTCAAGACCTATGTCTCCGCAAACATATCATCCTCCACTAATGTAGATTTTTATTCCCCATTTTTAGAGTTAAAGTATATCACTTAAGTTGCTCCATCAAACATATCATCCATATCTATATCTTTCTATTCAAGCTTTCTTGCTTAAGGCATTTAAAAGCCATTCATTTTCTTGGGTTCAATGATCTAGGTGGCATCCCCAAAACTAAAATTGTCAACTTTCTTCTCTTCATTGTTTTTGAAGCCAGGAACTGGAGGAGGCATTCTTCGAATATTGTTATGTTTTGGATTTTGTGGAATGATAAGAGTAGCATCAAATCCCATATTGTTGTTATTTTTTTTACCATTAATTTCCAATAAATCTTGATGTTCATCATTTTCATGATCGAGTATGTTCATGGGGACATCTTCTTTGAAGCTTACCTTTGGCTTTGACTCATCCTTAACGTGTGGAATATCGTCAATATTTCTTTGATATTCTATTCTGAAATCTAAAAATGTGATTAACACCAGAAAATAAGAGATTGATCAGAATCTGATTATTTAAATTATTGAATAGAAGTGTTTACCTCCAATTTGAATTTATAAGTTCTCATTAATGTTGTATTCATATGACTGCTAAGCGCTTAAATTAGTCTTTCTATTTTACTCAATGACAAATGTGCCCAAGTCTGATTGATTATCCATCAGAGTAATTGTTTTCATTTCTTTATTCAAGTCTACACTCACGAATATAAGATTTCCATGAATGGTAATTATATTGTAAGAAAGTCCTTACTTATAATTAAATGCATTTTATCTATTTTTTTATTGTTAATGCGGACATCACAAATCAAATGGCTGCCAACCTATCATAATACAGTACGTAAGAAAAATTAAAAATATTACTGTGTTGCATCCCTCTTTGAGTTGATGTATAAATAATATAGAATAAAATAAAAACGTATCCTATTATATTTTGAAAGAGTTATCTTGAGTATTTGTAACTTTTAGCATTATTTATGTTTATCAATTATTTATTACAAATTCCCTGAACTTACAATAATTATTAGCATATATTATTGCTCTAAATTTATGCACACTTTGACAGCAGTTATAATTGATAAACCTAGCTAATCCCCAAAGGTAATCTAAGACTAGCCAATGACTCCCACTTCAGATTTGGAATTCAATGAAGACATAAAGTAATCTACGGATAATAAAGCTTTCCTAAAGACACAGCAATAACTCTTAAGCACCACAAAATCAACATTCACTCAAAACAATAGTTTTTACAATCCCTATCAGAGTCAGGTAAATCACTAAAATTGGTTTTATTCTCGTATTTAATGGGTTGAATAGCCCAAGCATGATAAAAATGGAATCTCTGGATTGTATTTATTTGGAGGTATGGATGACCAGGGAAACGTCTCAAATGATGTGTGGCATATCAAACCATCTTACTCAAAGAACTTAGACAATTTAGCACCTGGCACTCACGAATACAGAGAGAACTTTGAGAAGAAACTGTTCTATGATATTTCACTTGTTAAAACCATGGGGAAACCACCCATTGCAAGATACTGCCATTAAGCTGTTTGCTTTTAGAGTAAATACCTCTTGATTCATGGAGGTAGAAACAACAAAGAAGCTTATGACTTGACAAGAAATGTTGCTCTTAATGATATGGCTATGCTAGATTTAGAGAGAAAAACATGGATAATAATCAACATGCAAGGTAATACCCATTCAAAAATAGGAATATTATATTTTTGTTAATAATTTAATAATAAAATTACCAATACAAATAAATTTCAAGGCATAAATAAAATTTTTACTAATAAATTCAATTAAATAAAAATTTATCTTTTATAGGTTTGTTTTTTGAATAATAAAGAGATCAAGATATTAATATTCTATTTGTAAACATGTAAATGACTATAATAGTTTAATTTATTATATGTGTTTTATTATCCCAACGAGTAGATGGAGTCATAGCTTAGTTAATGTAAATGATGATAAAATATATGTAATTGGTGGGTAAAATATGCTCAGCTTCTGTAAAGCCAACATTTACTGCTTCCATACTGATAGGAAAAAGATTAAGAAAGAGCTATTAAAGATAGAGGTTGAAAAAGAGGAAAATTAAGTTGAAATGAAAAAGTACAAGTTTATCTGATATAAAAAAATAAAATCACTCATATCATATCATCTGATTATCTCTATTATTAATTGATTTAGACTAAGAAATATGTTATAGGTTGATAAATAATTTTGTGAATTATGTTCGTAAATTGTATCTATCTATTTGTAGTTTTCATTGGTCTTTCTTGCTCTCTTGAGATTCAGTGACCGGAGCGGATGAAGCTGAATTGGGACCCTCCTTCTCTTTTGGAGCTGAAGAATTATTTGTGGTCTCATCTTCTGAGTCTTCATCATCTGAATTTTCAGCTGGAGCGATATCCATCATTTATTGCATCATGCTTGGAGCCTTCATTGCTTAGATATCTTCCTCGTCATACTCTACTGGAGCTCTTACGACATTAGCAAGGACGTCAATTGCAACGCTAACCTTCTTGTCAAAGCCTCTGTAGGAGTCATTTCTCAAGATCATAAAGAATTGCATCTTGCCTGGTCTTGATAATCTTTCCTTAATTTCCTTTACGAAAGTTTTCTCTTTGATCACAAGTTTCTCCATAGCTAAAAAGTCATTTTCCTCAGCATCAGTGAACACAAGGAACCATGAGCTTTGCTTCAGGAATGGGAATCTGTTTGAGTGAACAAATCCTAGGGTATCATCCTCTCCAAGGTTCTTGTGAGTGATCTTAAGCTTAATGGTAAGGATATCACCAACTGCGATTTCTTTTTCTCCCTCTACAAAGTATTCGATTGAAACATCAATAACTGGGAAGCATTTAATTGATTTCTCTGAGTCCTCAAAGAATTGTGGGTTTTCGTAAATATCCATAACTTTTCTTTATTCTGCTGACATTAAGCAATATTGTTCAAGAGTGAGGTTCTTTTGCTTTCTTCTAAGTAACTTAAAGTTTTCATAGTCCATGTGCGGGAGTTGAAGGAATGGATCATCATCTGCCCACATTCCTTAGATAAGATTTTGAGAGAAAGTAATCAAAGTAAGAACATTTCTTGCATTAATTCTTTTTCTTGATCTGCCAAACTTGAACTCAATTGCAAGAATCATAGCCATTTAGAGCATTTATTCCATTAGATATGGCGCTTTACTCAAGATAAAGTTGACATCCTCGATCACAGTTTCATTTACTTCACTCATTCTTAGCATGTAAGCAAGGGTTAAGCAGAGTGCTTTCAAGTTCACTGGAACTCTGTTTGGTGTGACTTTGGGAATAAGTTCTTTTACATTTTCATCAGTTTTGATTGCATTGATAATTGCAGTTTCTTTTTCATTCTTAAGTCCCATCTTTTAAAACTCGATACTGCATGCCAAAATTGTTGGACAGTTTTTGTAAACCATGTTTTCATTTAACAAAAAGGCAAAAATTCTTCTATTCTCAACATCTACATCTCCGATATCCTTGTTTGATGCATCAAGATTGCTATAAAGCCAGTTACATGTTAAAGAATGCTTACTAGTAGAAGAATCCTGGTATAATGATAAGTAGAACTACAAAGAAGCAGGCAAGAACACTTATATGGTATTCTTTGTATAACAGGAATCTTGGTAATGCGATAGCAACTTAGAAGCTTCCTGGACCATCGGGATTACCATACTTCTCCCAGTTTGCTCTTGCTGTTTCGTCTGTAAGTGTCTATATACATGTTATTCATTAAATTGCTTACTGTATAGGCTTTAGTAATTTGGATGAACTCAGTCACTGCTAGTGGATCATCAGGGTTCTTGTCTGGATGCTTAATCAAACTAAGCTTTAATGGGAAATTTAATTTTTAGAATGTTTTTTATCACCTTGAGTAGTTTTCAAACATTAATAAAATTAAAAATCAGTTTATTTAGTATAGTAAGTATTTACGAATTAGATCTATTATAATAATTTAAAGAATATTTTTTTTAATATAAAAATGCAATATATATTATTTGAACTTGAAATACTTTAAATAAATCTAAATTTTATTTTTGATTTCTTAAAATAAGATATGGTTGATTTGTTTATAAGAATAAAACAATAAAAATAAAAATTTGCTATAATATGATACTTAATTTTTTATTTTAATTAAAACTCCCCTCACATGCTTTCTGTAAGCACGCTTAATGACTGCAGATTCAGCACCAACATCAACTCCAAGTATTTGATATGGGTCAAATGATTTAAGTGGTTCAATCTTGCTAATCTAATCAGCAGTGAGGGCCCATAGAACCCACAGACCAACTAGTAGGAATAGTTTAAAGAAGAAAACTGGCTTAATCCATGTATGCTTGTAAGCATTCTTCCTCAATTTCAAGGTTTCTTTACATTTACTGCAATCACAATTATGCCAATTACTTCGAACTTTTTCTCTCCCATAATCACAATCTTTAAAATGTGGATGGTAAATGGAATCAAGATCACAGTTAAAATTGACACAAAGAAGTAGTAGAAAGCAGAGTCATCATAGTCTAGTGGCTTCTCTTCCTCTCTATGGAAGTTATCCTAGAAATTTGACATACTTGTTATACTCTAAAGATTCTATTAATTATATTGTAGTCAAAATACTTGGTAAATTAATATTTTATGACTTGTACTTTATCTTTGCCTAGATTTCACCATTCACCAGAGTTATAAAAAAATTAAACATTATATCTTTATATAAAATTAAGATGCTGCCTTAAATAAATACTCAATTACATGTAGGTTAGACTTCGTTTAGAGGTGAATCGCCATTTTATAAGAGATTTTAGCATATTGAGCCAAGAGGGAAGCCTGTGATACCTCTAGAAATTAACATAAAGAGCAACGAAGGATTGCTTGAGGAAGATTAATTGAGATTGACTTAACTAGTAACTAAATTTGAACAGAGAAGGCTAAAATCACTCATTAGAGAGCCTAACAAATAAGAAGAAACTGGCTTCTACACCAAAATACAAGGATATCAGACGAAGCCTAAGATTTATAATAAGAGAAACTTTGAGTTCTTGGCTGCTACTCTTAAACATAATAAATCTCTAAAGACCTTCGCTTACTCAATTGAATTAGATGAATAAATAAGCAATAATACAAATCCAATTGACCAGTAAATTTTATCAACTTAAACGGAAAGCTTCAGGCCAGTTACAAATGTTAGAGAGAAAGAAAAGTTATAGAATATGATCAATAAAAGTAAGTTTTAGATGACTCCAATTGAAATAAAATAACTTAAAGACACAATTAGACTATCTTAATAAACATTAAGTCCCACTAATTTATTGAGTGAAACTAGAATTTCAAGAAATAATTAAACTCAAAATGGCTTCTTTACTCAACGATAACAAAATTCATTTTAATCGAATAAGCCTTTGCTGATTTCATCTCAATCATAATCTTAAATCCCGAAACTTTCACCTCGATTAAGAGATTTGTACAGCACTCATTAAAAAGAACTGAAAAATATTTTGATGAACAAATTGAATTCAAGCTCTGTTAGAGATTTGCAAATGACAAAGTTAGTAAACCAAGATACTGAACTTGAGTTAGAGTAGCTTACTTTGGCAAACTAGAATATTACAAAATAAATGGATTCTATTGGGGATATAATAGAAGAACAGCAAGACGATGAAACAAAGAGTAAAATAAGTTTAATAGATGAAAAAAAAATTTCTCCTATTGCCAAAATTGTAAATCCTTCTCATAGCGTGTTTTCTTTCAACATTGACACTGTCAACGATAAGATATATTTCCAGAGAGTTGAAAAAGAACTCACATAATCAAGGAAAGATATTAATCAAAATGAAGGAGCTACCTATAATTTGACATCATAGGGATTTATTCAAGATTATGATGTGCCAGATAATTAAAATCATTAGTACAAACCTGGATATTAAAGTATTCTTGGTTTTCCAGATAATATTGAAGAGTTCAATTAAAGATTCCTAAAAAGACAGTTAACTAAGAAAGATGAAATATAGACTAAGAATTTAGAGATTCAGGAATTTTAGAAAACAAAGTTTTCTGGGGCATTAGATTACAGAATGAATACTTTAGATGCACAGTTTTTGGAAGATTAGTTAGAACTCAGAAGAAAAGAGGAAGAGAAAAAATTTATAGGAGGAAGAAAACTTAAAATCAAGATACCAATTAAAGAAGAGCCAAAGGACTAGTAATTTGATTTGATTGATGAGTATGCTAAAGCAAAAGAAGAAAAATAATTAGGGAAAACTATGCAAGGTTTATGGGTTAAATATGAAGGAGAAGGGCATTATCCTCCAACAAGGGAAGGAGCAGGTTGTGTAGTTATTGAAGACAAAGTTTATTTGATGTTTGGCTTCTAAAATGTGATTCTTGATGATATTAGATGTTTCGATGTTAAAACATTTAGATGGGAAAATCTAACAAATAACTTAAGAGGAGACAAGCCTGATAAAAGATTCAATTTTAGCTGTGGCAAATATAAAAATAAAATAGTCATATTTGGAGGAGCATCAAATTACCTAAGTCGTATAAAGCAAAGAGAAACTTTTAATGATATTTGGATTTTGACACCTAATACTGAAGATTAATTGCCATCATAAAATCCTTGGATATAATTACCTTCTATTGAGCATGTACCTGAAAGATCAATGATGCACAGTGGAGATACCTTCGGAAGTACATTTGTAATATATGGAGGAATGAATAAGCAAAAGTAAGTGCTAAACTAGCTTTTAATATATGATATTGAGGCAATGACCTGGGTTAAAGCAGTCAAGAAAAAGAAAAGCTCGGATATTTCTATTTGTCCTAAATTTATGATAAAATTTCATTTTTTATGATAAAAAATTTTTACAATCATATTCAATGGAAACTAATTAATTTGCCTTGCAAATTGACTAAAGAGGCTATAAAAATACTGGTAATTAAAATTTTAATCCTCTAACGCATTTTATATAGAATACCGGCTATCTTTATGCTCACGGAAGAGACAAATACTTCAGACCATGTTTGGTTTACAAGCCTTACATGATTCAAAAGCTCAAGGAAACTAAGAGTCTTGACATATAGGCTGTTATCACAGCTACAATCTTCCAACTTGAGTATATCAAGCAAAATATGTTCATTCCAGGCAAAATTGAAAACTGGGTGGTCATTACTGACATGAGTGGGTTGTCAATTAAAAAACTACTTAATTTATACTTATTTTTTAATACCCATTTAAGAGTATAAATCTCAAAAATAAACTCCTTTATTCAGTTTTTTTTAAATCTTGTATTAAAGTTGTTAAAAGTTCTAAATTTTAAAGTATCTTTTATGATATTTAAATCTAGACTAATAAATTGGAAATAATTGTAATATATTTTTTTATAAAAAAAAATTGATTTAAATCAACACCTTTAATTAATTCTTACATAAATGCTTTGCTTTTATATATAAATATCTCATTTATATAAAAAACAACTTTTATAAAGCCTAAATTTATAACAAAACCTCATCTAAATACTTTAATAAAATATAAATATTTATCATACGAAAAGCAAAAATTGTAAAATTTAATTCATTTTCTATTTATTGTCTTTTTAATTTTTTTTTAAAGGAATAATATTAATTTTTCATTAAATACTTATAATTTTCAAAATTTAAGATTAATTACATAAACAATATTGTCAGAATTTGGGGTTTGAGTCTAAAGAGATTGCCGCAGTGATCCAAAATAACTTCAGAGGCACTCTAAGTAGAGTTTGGTGTGTAAACTGTTCAAACTTCTAAATGTTTTGCTGGAAAATCATTGAAGTATTCATTGAGAAACAAGTCACTGAACTGAATAGCCTTCATAAAGAATGTAATCCACGTTCTCTTGTTGAAAATTTCCATCCTTCACAACTTGAGAAAAGATTTGGTGGTGAAGCTGAAGCTCCAACCCAGTTCTGGCCTCCTGTCATTTCAAGTGATGAATTCAATGAAGAGAGTATCATCCATAGCATTTTAGACCAATAAAATTAAGGAATCAACCTTTACCAATCAGACTATAACAGAATCATTTAATATATTTTAAAACCCAAAACTAGGACTTTTGTGATGACCTTATGCAAAGTGACTCTACCGATCATGAAGAGATTCAAATGCCTTATTCATCCCAGAGAGTATGCTTGAAACCCTCTGATAAAAGAATGTTACACACATGGGACGTCAAACTTCCAAAAGCAGGCAACCAAATTGAATCAAATATTGATAACATAAGCTTTAAATCATGCAACTCACACTCTTTTGACATTGATTAACCCGATAATTTGCTTTTATCCTCTATAGATAAAGCAGATTTAGACTTTCATGACATAAGTTCAGAAAATCATCAAAATCTCTGTGATTAATACTTATATTAAAATATATGTTGTTCAAGATTTTTTACGAAAATTATCCCATGCTATTTTATTATACATCCGCTACACTTTTATATTTTATTAACTTGATTAGTAGTCATTGAAGACTTCAATAAATTAAAAATCCTTGCTTAAATTCAACCCGAAGTCATACAGTAATAACTCAACATTTGGCACAAGTCTGTTTGTGACTTCAAATGACAGAAAGATCATAAATCTTTTAACTTCCTCTAACAGCAGCATGAACAGCACTCTGAGTAACTAAAATAATTCTTAAAATAGACTAAAATCCAAAAATAGATCCAAGTAAGGTGCCTGCTGCCTATTTTTCTGAACATAACTAATATCACTAATAACTTCTTTTAACTGAATCTATTTATTATCCTTCTAGATGATAATAATAATCAGTTATTGTAAATATTAAAGATAATATTACTAAAACTCAAATATTAAAGAGATTTTGAATAAAACCTTCCACACAAATATTTCAATTTTATACCAAAATCAAATTAAAATTCAAGCAATTCTACAAGAAAAGTAAAGAAAGTTTATATTTAAACGAATTTGGGCTTTTAAATTTATTATTATTTTTCAATTTTGCAATAAGAAATAATATAAAAGATTATACTAGATTTAATATATTTAATTAGAAATAAATATTTAGTTCACTAATAATGTTAAATGGCTTTAATATAATAAAAATTTGTGCTGTTTGTTTGATATGATTGTAGATTGCTTGTGAGGTATTTTTGAAGTTATACTCATGAGACTGGAGGAATTTTAATCTGTCTTCATCTGAAAAGTCATTTGGAACTAGTTTGGAGTTCTAAGCTTATTTAAAACTAAGTTTAATTTAAAATATATATATTATTATAATATGCTTGTAGGTATTCGTAGAATTCTTTTAGCTTCTTTAATTCATAGTTGTCGAACTGTAAATCCCCATGAAAGATGAATCTCTGGACTTAAATAATTTATAATTGTATAAAAATGAAATCAGCTTTCTTAGCTTCTCCAATTTTAATGATTTATTCTATAAGAGTTCATTAACATATGCTAACGCTTAATTTTTTTGTAATTTAATGAGGCAGGAATTTGAGTTAATACTTACAAGGAGGAACGAACTTAGTCATCTAGGAAGTAGGGAGAGTGTGCTCATACACTGTGTTGTAGAGTTCATGCTCTGGGTCTTCTACTGAGTAGAAACAGTTATTGTGCTCTTCGTTTTACATAGTGAAAATAAAATAAAATATTATAAAGTGATATTAGAATGGTCGTAAGTGTGAAGTGTTTTTAAAGAAGTATATATTTTAATTAATTATAAACTTACTGCATCTGATCTATTTAAATTGCAAATTAATGAGAAGTATAAAGAAAAATAATTTAAGTTTAATCTTGTTATTTGTAGTAATTTATGTATGTTTTATTACACAATCTTTTAATTTGCAATCATTCAGTCATTGAATAACAACATCAATAAATCATAAAATCATTTGTAGGCATGAGTTTGCTCTAATTACATAATTTATGATTATTGAATTCATTACTGACTAAAAGGGAGTAGTTTGTGATCAAGCACTTCTTTAGTAGGATTTCATCCATAAACCTTCAGCTTACAAACCACCATACTCAAATTGGTTGCTAGACTGCTATTTAGGACTCTAGCATTTATAAAATTCAAATAAATAATGAGAGGAGAGTAAATTTAATCTACATGATTAGTAGAAACTGTCCAGTCTTTGTTTCAGCTTCTCTATCCATTGAGTGGTAATATTAGGTCTAAGCTTGGCTTTTTTTCTTTAAGTCTAATTATTGGAATTAGACTCGAGTCTCTGCCTGAACTACTCGAGATCCTTCTCAAATTCAATCTCCTAAACTGGATCGATATCAGAGTATTCATCGCATTAAGTTTGCTTAGTATGGAAATCATTTTGAGATGTATCTTAGAAGTTTATACAGAGTTCATCATTTTGATTGGATGAAGAGAAAGAATGGTACTTGCTAACTGATTGAGATAATTTAGTGTTACTTTTTGGAATTTAGAGATGGCTTTAGTAAGGATCTAATCCCAATGAATCTATGAGTTTCTTTCTCAGCTAATTCCTTATCTCTTCATTGCCAAATCCTCTTCTTTACTACTCTTCAAGGAGTTTAAGCTTTAGCATTTCTTCCAGTTAGTTTTGATGTTAAGCCATGATTTTCTTTTCCTTTCTCTTTTTCTTCTTTTTGAGGTTTTTACGCTTTTTCTTTTCCATCTACTTTAAGGTTTTGAATTCATCATCCTCTTCTTCGTTACTATATGTGTCATTATCGTCCTACAATTAGTCGTCATTTTAGCTCAAGTAATTGCAAAGGAAGTTTACATCTTTAGAAGGAGAAATAATGAAATCATCAGAGATATGCTATATTATATCTTTATGGGGAGTACCTCTTCACTCCCTAATAAGTTAACTTATCCAAAATAAGTGAAGTGTATTATATTAATGAAAAAAGGAAGATATCTAATCAAATTTTACCATCTTGCACCCTTCGTTAAATATAATCTTTCTAGAAAAAATGATTAATAGACTATTCATAAAATATAGCTGAAATGGATTGTAAAATTATTCGAGAGTTATTTAATAAGAGATAAATAAATTTTGGTATTCTCTAATAATTAAGAGGAATAACACTCAAATACAAAATTTAACAATATTTAGTCCAAAAAGTTGTTTAAAAAAAGTTTACATCTGGAAGTAAAAATTATATTTACAAATATATAGAAATTCCTAATTAATGTTTGGGCAGGAAATCTCCCAGCCATCTTTCATAATTGGTCTTCCAAGTTTGTGTTGATTTTATTGAATGATCTTTTCGTAGTCATCCTGAGTTAGCGAGTTCTCAATAATGTAACAAAGTGTATCAGAATCTAGCTTCTAGAGATTGTCCATTAATTCTTGCACTCTTTTGCCTTGATTTATTTGATGAATAATGTCTTTGTAGCTGGAGGATTTCGTGCTCTGCTGTTCTACTTGCTAAGCTAGAGTCATCCCACCATATTGTTTCTTTACTCTTTCCGAAAGTTGTTGATAAGTAATTATTAAGTCAGTATCGCTAAAATCTGCAGCTTCTTCCTCCTGCAATTACTCCTCGGTTGTTGCAACATTTATGTTTAACTACTCTGGATTGGAGTCTTGAACTTACTGATTTGCATCTTATTGGGAATCTTCTTCCTCTGGATACTAAAAGTTTAGATCTTCGTCAAGGTCGATAAGTATGGAGCTGATGTTTTCAATAATAGGGTCTAGCTGATTAACAACTTTGTTCTACCTTCTGTTTTCCATTTCAAGCTAAGTCTCATGTATTTCTTTCAAGAATCTTTCAATATCTCTATGATTCAAGATGTCTTTCTTGAATATTTACTTGTGGTATTGTTCAAATATCATGTTGCCTTTGAGCTCTTAATGAAAAATAGATTCCATGAAAAACACCCACATTTCTTCTATGCCTATAATTGAATCTCTAACTCTTGTATAGAACTTTATAAGAAGATCGAATATCTTTTGATATGCATCTGGATACTAAACCATAATCAAAAATATATAAGATATATAAAATTCATATATTGTAGTTTAATAGAAAGAAACAATAGTTTCATTATTCATTCTAACTTAACTCCATATCTTATGGCGCAAGTCATTTCTTTTAGTTTCATACTTGGGGTCATTCATGTACTGCATTTAATCAATTAATTATATGTAATTATTTATTATACTTCATCATGTATAATTGTGGAATCTATTATGGAACTAATATTTAATGAATATGTGAAGATATCGTTGTTGTAACCTTGGAGTGAGTAACTTCTTGAGAAAGTTTTATCAATCAAGAAGTAATCATCAAGTGAATATCTCCTGGTGGATACCTTCTATCTGATCATCTGCAATTATTTCATCTCTTCAATAAGTCTATCTCTAATACCGAACATGAATTCTTTGATGTTTTCTTCAAAGATGCTAAAAAGGATGTTTGGATTTAATTGGAAACTCCATTCTTTGAGTCTTCTCTGCACTCTCAATAATTGCATGAAGTATTGCTGGAGATCATAGTTGTTATAGATGCAATATAGACAGAATTTAATGTCTGCTTAGATTTACTCATCATTTTAGAGCAGTGTCTCTATGCTTATTTGCTAAATATCTTTCACTAAACCATTTTAAGTGCTTGAGTACAGCTAGGAACTTTTGTTGCTCGAGAAATTTCTCATTTCAAGCTGCTTTTACTAATACTAAATTTACTATTAAATGGACTGGTTCGAATTCTGAATGTTTTGCGAGTACTGAGTAGCTTCAACTTCATCGTAGTAATAATTTCAAGTGGAGGAAAATATTTTCAATTAAATTCTTTTTAAAAAAATCATATTAACATCAGTTTATTTTTTGCTTTTACATATTAAATTCATGATTTAATTACTTATATTTATCTAAGCATCTTTTTATCATATAAATAAGTTAAGCTACAAAATTTTCCTATTTTAACCTTTATAAATTAGGTTTTAAAGAACCCTCAAATAATAATTTTGATTGATGTTTGCTGGTTTCTTAGCATTGGAAGATGAATTTTACTAATGAAAAGCAGACTAAATAATTTCTTGTTCATTTATATTTTCGTCTCCATACTCCTCATCGTCAATCGCACTATCAAAATCTTGCTCTATTTAGTATTCCTATATTTAGATCATTACTAATGATTAAAGCCATCAATTTCACTTACTTTTTAATAACTCTGATTAGATATTTATTTGTTTGAATTTCCAGAAACTTTTACATTCTTGCTGTCTCCTTATACTTACAGCTAGCTTTACTGGTTTTAATGTAGTCTTTTACACTATTCATTGCTCATATTTTGATTGGTGTTTGTAGTGTATTATTTCTAGTTTTTCAGGAGTGTCTTTAAGTTTTTATCGCTTAAATTTTAGTCAGAATTTAATGAGCTTTAATTGCTGCCACTTAAAGTTTAGTCGATTAAGTTATTGGGAAGATTTGCATACTTTTTAAGTTACTGCTCGTCAGTTTTATCTGTATTCTTGTTGATTACTTTTTAGTTGATTGACTGCTCTATTCTTGATTTGAAGATTTTTTCTGTTTTAATGCATTATTGATGGAAGTTTCTTGACACAGAACTTTTTACTATTAATTTAGTTGCATTTCAGATGTCCTCACTATTTAATTCTCATGCATTTATTTCTGCATTTCAGCTCTTGCCACGCCTATACAATTAGGATAAATTGATAAT
>ARYC01007558.1:0-25401 GCA_000711775.1 Oxytricha trifallax
ATCTCTCAATCACCAAGGAATCCACTAAGAGATAGCAATTTTCGATGAGCTTTGTGGCAGCCATCACCAAGGACCAGCTGATCTCTAGTCAAATCATTGATGGGGCCTTCGATGCCGTGCTGTTCGAGAACTTCCTCTATCACACCCTGCGCCAGCTGCGCACAGACAAAGATCTCGCCCATAAAAAGATCGTGCTGCTCATGGACAACGCAGTCATTCACAAGTATTCAGAGGTGCCGGAGACTGCTAGGAAGTTCAAGGTCACTGTCCTTTTCAACGCTGAATACTCACCCTGGCTTAACCCCATCGAGCAGTTGTTCTCCTACATCAAGAGGCACCTCCGATAAGAGCAAGCAGACAGCAAGTAAGTATTTTGGGCCTAACTTTTCATAGGATCTACCTGGTGAAGCGGCTTTCGCAGGTTCTGAAGGCCATGACCAAGACAGACGTCAACAAGCTCTGGGCTTTCAGCGTGAAGCAGTGGTGCAGCACCATCAAGCATGGATTTGTGTGAAGTTGAGCTGGAAGACGATTAGTTAGGGTTTAAGAGCTATTGAAGTCAACAATACATACAGAAACAGCAGTTCAAATCGTTTAATTGCTTGATTAAAAGCCCCTTTTTACATATCACACTTTTAAGTTTTAATTTTAACTAATCAAACCAAAAATCCAAAAACCTCTCTCATTTTCGCTCATTCAAATGGCCATTTTGGCTCCTCATCCACTAAAGCTGCCGAATTTGGTGCTCAAACAGTCGAGCAGGACTTGAAAGTTGGTGAGCTTGGGGTTTTAAAACATGGAGAATACGATAGGGTCTCAAATTTGACGAAACACTCATCAAGCAACGAGTTATTGACCATTTATGGTGATTCCACTCTCGATCGATGAAATTTGGACACAGATTTTTATATCAGCTGATGATTTTATCAAACAGACAGTAAAATTTGCTACCGGTCATTCAACTAGTGAATTTGACAAAAAATTTGAAGATCATGCTTTATAGATGGGCAATCTCACTTAAATTATCAATAAATTTCAAACATTGAGCTATAAGTGTTAAAATACAAACGAAATCTAAAGTTGGTTAAAATTAATATAAATAAAAATAATTTTGATTAATTAATACAATTTCCTATTTTTATCTATTTTAGCAATAATAGGTTTTAATGTGAAATTTATAGTAAATTTATTTAATTTAATCACTCAAAATGCACTTTTGGATCAAGTGGGAGAGGTCTGAAGTTTATCTTGCTTAACCACAACTCTATCTACTCTATTGTTATTTCTGATCTTGAGTTTGGTTTTATTATTATTGACTCTGTCATTTGCTTCATTGATTGAGCACTCTTGTTTTGTCAATAAATTGCTTTATTCTTTGCCTTGCATCCTTCTCGCACCTTGTAGAGTAGTAATCGTTGCGAGGCATATCGCACTCTATTATTATTGCTGCTAAAGCCCACACATCCCACTGTTAGTCTCCATCTCTCTAGTCTTCCCTTTCCGGATAATATCCTGGAGTTCCCATTACACTTCCAAGCCTTGATACTTCCACTCTTAAGGCTTTGTTGAAATCAATAATTGTTACTTTTACTGGTGAAAAGTTCAACATTATATTCTCAGGCTTGAGATCTCTGTGAACAAAGCCTAACTTATGAAGCTCTTTGATACATAGTATAGCTTAGGTTGATATTAATGCAAGCTATTTATGATTTCTTTTATCAGTTATGAAATCTCTGAGTGTCATTTCAAAGAGTGGTAGTCTGAAAGCTACATGATCTTTGGTTTGGAGAACAGCATCTAGCTTTATTAAGTATTTGCATCTTTAAACTTAGCCTCAGTGAGTACTTAATATTCATTAGTAAACTCCATTTAATATTTATCATCACTAAGGATATAGTTGAAAGGATATACCTTGTAAGCATACTGATGATCCTTAATAACTTTCTTGTCATAGGAGTACTCTAGAATTAGGTAGCTTAAGAGAGAAGTATCTAAATCAATCTTTGCAAGTACTGGAATTTTCTTGTATTATATTTTAATCATGATTTTAGTGACCTCTGATGCTAATAGGTTGCGTGCAATCCTCACATACTCTGATTCACTTGCTTGTTAAAGCTCAGCAACTTATAGAGGCTCCCTTGCTTTTCTTTTGTTGAGCAACTTCAGTTGAGTGTCTAAATCTTCAACTTCTATTTCTTTCTTGTGGGCTTTTATAAGATGCTTCTTTAAGTCTCTTGTGAGAGAGTACTGTTTATGGCACTCAAAGCAATCATAATTTCCATCGATTTTGTCGTGCTTTAAGTATACAATAGGCTTAGCTTCCTTATGGACCTTCATATGCCTGTACCAGCTAGATTTATGAGTAAAATCTCTTTCACACTTCTCACAAAAATATACTTCAACTTCCTCTGCTTACATTGTAATTTCATTTCTAACTTTCTCCTCCTCTCTATCTCCCACGCACTTTTGCCAGTTATTTTCTATTATTAATTTCTATTTTAATAACAGAGACCTAAAGTGATAGCTCTGGTAGTTCATTATGAGAGTTCATCTCACAGCTATCACACTTTTTATTGACGCCAAAGGTAAGTCTCATTTAGTTTGATGGAAGTGCTGTTGTTTTTCTTAAAATGTTAGCGCTCATATTTAAATTTGAATTTAAAATTATAAAACTGTCTCTATAACTGAGAGCTTATATGAGAGCTTTGCAACCCTACAAGTTTCAAGGGAAGTTCTTAGATTATAAGAGAAGAATTATAAGTATTAAGAGACGAACCAGCTCTAAATATAGGTGAGAAATTAACCATTTTTACTTTCAATAATAAGTTGATTATAGTACGTACCGATTTAGGAGGTGCACCTAATTAAGTACGTACTGCTTTAGGAGGTATTTTGTGATTTTATGATTAAAATTAGGGTGCTCCTAATTAAGTACTAGCTTTATTAATGCTCCTAATTAAGTACTAGCATTTTAGGAGCTGCTCCTAATTAAGTACGTACCAATTTAAATTTAAAAATATGGAACTATAACAGTAGATATTGATATCCATCTCTCAAGTTTGAAACCAGTTCTCAAAATCTTTTCCATATCCTTCTTAGAGGTTGACCTCCTATAGGATGCCCATATTTAATACTAAGTTTTACAGAGGTATATAATTTAAATCAATAAACTTAAATTTGAATATCATTTCTTAGATCTGTTGACAAGATGGAGTCAATAATGAATGATGCAATGAAAAGAGTGCAAGCACAAGAATTGATCCAAAGATTTAGAAGCAAGGAGGATTTGCACCGCTACCTGGTGCAGCAAGGTAATGAACTCATAGTAACTCATCTTGATTATGTAGTTGGTTTGTTCTTGCCAACGATGGAAGGTACCAAAATTTCATTTCTAAGGGCGATACTCTGCGAAGAGAAGAAAGCATTGAAAACTTAAGATGTAAAGTTTTGCAGAGATTCCAAACTATCCAGAAATCTCAGTGACTAACTTATATGATGATGCTATGGACGACCTAGAGGTTTCGCTGTAATTGCCTACTAAGATACAGTTGTCAAGTAAACTGCCTGAAAGAAACTATTTCTTTGGCATACTTGCAACAATTAAAGGCGATTACTTGAAAGGAATTATTCAAGAATCTCATAAGAAAAGGTACAGCATCTCTTCAGAAGATAAGGACAGACAAGGGATCAAGATAAGTGGGAGCTGGCTATAAGAGTTGCAGAAGCACCCATATATTTCAAGTAAGATTTGTAGTTTAACTATTTAGAAAAATCTGGTACTGGCATCTTCTTGATGAAGGAATAGAGCAAGCTTCACAGAGAGCGAAAGTCGCAGACAAAGTATGAAGTCAGCGAGAGACTTTATTCAAATATTCAGCCACCAGAGTCAATGAACATATATGCTGGAGCTGGCAGTAAGAGAAGAAACTTAGGTGGAGGGAAGCAAGAAGTAGAAGAAAAGAAAGAGAAGCCAGCTCCCTCTAAAGAATTTTAAATGTGACTTATATATTCATTAACTTAACTAAAAAACTTATTTATATACATTCGCTCTCCCTTCTTTAGCACACTTTTAAGCCAACAAATTATCTACTCTCTTCGCTGATCTTTTAATAAAGTCTACTGTATCTATAGGTAGGTCATGCATCAAGTGATATAGCAGCAGTTTCTTGTAATGACCTTTTAATATTCCCCAGTAGAACTCAATTCCATTAAACTATGGACTGTAAGGTACGTTGAACACTGGCGTTATTCTAAGTTGTTCATAACTCTTCCTTGTTTCTTTGGCCTTATGAACAGAAAGATTATCAACGAATAGTATAATCTCTTATTCAGGGTACTTCTCTCTCAGCTGTTCTAAGAACTTTAAATACTACTCTGTCTTAATAGAGCGAGGAT
The DNA here is from genome assembly GCA_000711775.1 of Oxytricha trifallax. Taxonomy (NCBI): domain Eukaryota; phylum Ciliophora; class Spirotrichea; order Sporadotrichida; family Oxytrichidae; genus Oxytricha; species Oxytricha trifallax. The sequence goes on from ARYC01007558.1 coordinate 4,396, forward strand.
GAATAAGATAAGTTTCTAAACCAGTATCCTCGCTATACCTCCAAGAATTGCCATTGTTTATACCTTGACTTTCTAGTCATATACTTCTATGTTGCTATGCCTCTTATACCAAGACTTCTAGATGAAAGTGTTGAATGTAAACACAGCCTCGTCAGCATGCATAAACTTAATATTATTCTATTAGGCTCTCTGCATTTAATTATAAATATAATATAATGTGTTGTTGTAAAATGGCAGAGTGAAATCAATCACTCTCTTGATACGATTCACACCTTTGTAAGAGATACCATTTCGTTTATAAATGTTTGAACAGACTATGCAGAGATCTTCAACTCAGGGAACTGGCGATAAAACATAATAGCTCGTTAGTCGAGAGAGAAGTGAGCCCAATAATGCAAAGTTTTTTCATTAATAAGATAGTCAATATGCTTCTATAGAAACATAGACTTCCTCTTAGGCTAAGAATTCAGCTATTATTGCTTTAATTACACAGCTTTCAAGCAGTGAGAACGAACAGTTGAGGGACTACGCTTTAAGAGCAGTGCAATAGACTTATAGTTCAGTACTAGTTTGACTTATTCACTATACATATCACATCCATAACGCAGTTTAAACACTAAATCTATATACTCTTCATCATAAATATACCCCAAAAGCTTGTAATTTTAGTCTCGCATTTAATAAAAAACCCCAACCCCTAACGAATTCCCTACAAATCAAAGCACTTATAAACCTCATTAAGGGGTTTTGGGGTTTTGAATGATCTAAGGAAACAGTGGAACAAGTTATTACGCTTCATTAGTAATGTCTATAAAATGAATCTCACATGAAAATAGCAATGCTTTCAAACTGTTTTGGGTTGCTAACCTTGGTGCATGATCTAATTAATTTCATCCAATGCTTTACCTTAAGATTAAGTCTTAGACAAATCTGAAACCGTACTCAAGAATTCTTCATTTGCATCTGAAAATATTAAAGATTGTTCCACTGGTATGAAATAAAAGCAACTCTAGGCACAATTTATTTCATTCAAATAATTATCTCTCAGTGAGGAGGAAACCAAAAAATAGGCTATCACAGATATTTCAAAAGCCTACGATCACAATAGCTCAGTATCTTCAGATGAAGATCAAAATGAAATTAATGTTGAACTCAAATCATTACCAGAATTGAAAGAGGGGCTTGATTCTGGTTCTTCGAATGCTAGCGAGGGGTTCATGACAAAAGTATTAATTGAACCTGAAGGTATTACCAAAACCAGCGATAAAAATATAGATTTAGAACTTCCAATTAACATTGAACCTACTGAAGATTTTATCAAAACACACTAAAGACGCAAGCAAAAGCAGAAGTTGAAAACACCTGATATTTAAATCTAATTTGTTAATGACCAGAATGAATGATAAGATGTCTCTGCAATTACATCGCGTTATGGAAGAATAACAGGAAAAAGAACTTAAGCACCTCAGAATAAATTAAAAGAAAGCCTTAAAAGGCTTAAAGAATGAATGAACTAGGGCATCAATAGTGATTATATGAACCGCAGATATTGAGACATATTAGACAAACTTTGTTTATGAATTTTAACTGTTTAAATTGAGTTAGCTTTTTTAAGATTTTTAGTTATGAAAAGTTGACCTTTACTCCATTAAAGAGTTTTATTAGTTTGATAATATCTGCCCTCATTATCAATCACTCCACTCTCATGCAACTAATGAACTAAGGATTTGTATCCAACTAGATCATCGATTTATGATTTCATATCTATAAAATCATCTCTCATTCTTTTATTCTCTTGAAGGTATTTATGCTTGCTACCTCTTATCGCCTGCTCTTCGTTTTTGACCCCCTCTAAGTCTCTTTAGTTTCTTTTTCTTTGAGAAGACTACTTTATCAAATGCGCAGAGCGCCCTCTTTAAAATAAAAGTAGCTTAATCTATTAATATCTTACCACTATAACTCAAAGATTAGCTCAAAGCCTCTGAAAATTCAGACTTCATGTGTACAATTAGATTATTTGTGTTATCTATTCTTTCTCTTCATTTTTCTTTGCATTAAAAATCATATTGTTGATACCATCTTTGTCGAGTGAAAGTAGTATATCGCATATCCACTTTTTATCCAAGTGAAGCCAGCCACATTAATCTTGCAAGAAGGCCAACAGTGAGGGCTTAACTCTCACGTAATCTAAGAAGTCATTCAGCTGTTAGCCCTTCTATTTAGGGAACAGCTGCCACTATTACATCCGACCTTCTCAAGTACTAATAAAATTAATATGTACTTAATTTACCTCTTTTTAACCGTTCAAAATTCCTTTTAGAAAGTAAATATTACAGCAAGTCATTAAAAACCCCAAAACCCCTTAGTGAGGTTTATAAGTGCTTTGATTAGTAGGGTAAAGTTGGGGTTTTATTAGGGTTAGTAGAGAAAACGGAAGTTTATTGAGACTTTAATATGTATTTAATGAGTATTAGTTTAATTATATCACACGAATTTTACTTGCTTGTCTTTGTTGTATCTCTTGAATCTCGCTTTCTTTAGTGGTTCGAGCATATCGTCTAAGGATTGTCTTGGATATGCTGGAGCTCTTACTATTATCTTCTCTACAATCTTCTTTATTTCTTAGCATACATCATCTTGTTTTATGTGCTTCTCAGCTAGATTTATTGATTATTTTTCATATTTTGTATTAATGTAAGTCATGCTTTCCATATCGCACTCTAAAATTATTGCAGCTACTGCCCAAACATCCCACTAAATAGAGCCATTAGTCCATTTCTCTCTGATTGGGAAGTAACCTGGAGTACCAAGAACCTTTGCTAAGGTTACAATCTCTTATCTTAAGGCTCTATTAAAATCGATTACAACTACTTCTAAAGGGCAAAGGTTTAGCATAACATTTTCAGGCTTCAAATCTCTATGAACGTATCCAAGCTCGTGAAGTTCCTAAACACCCTTTATCATATTAGATAGAATATCATTCAAGTCATCTGGGTATCTGTTTTAATATAGATAATCTCGGAGAGTCATTTCAAACTTTTTTAGCCTTAGTGCGATGAAACCAAACCCTAAAATAACACCATCTAGCTTGAGCAAATTCTTGCAATCTTTTTTCTAAGCCTCTCTAAGTACAATATATTCGTTAGCAAACTCATTTTGATACTGCTCGTTTTTAAGGAGATAGCTGAAAGGATATACCTTGTAGGCATAGTCATCAACCACTATGAGTTTTGCTTTAGCAGGTACGTTTATATGTAAGTAGTTTTCAATACAACTGCTAAGGTCTACTGCATTTAGTGCAGGAATATACATGGCTCTCTCTTAAAAGCATGCTAAAAAGACATTACCAGCAGGTTGATTCATTAATTCTATTCGCTTCTGCCTCTTGAGCTTCTCCTGTTGTTCTTTTTAAGTCTCAAGATTATTAGATTTTCTTTTAGCGGGCACTAATTTCTAAGTCTCTTTATCTTAAATCAAGAACTCACTTAGGTGATGCTTCTGCATATGTTTCTTAACTTTAGCTGAGTGAGTATAAGACTTCTCACAAGTCGTGCACTAGTACCTGCCATCGACCTTATCATGCTTAAAATACACCTTAGCTTTCCCAGAGTGAACCTCTTTCATATGTCTCTTCAAACTGGAATCAGTAGAGAAAAAATTTTAGCAGTCTTAGCATTCAAAAGTTTTAATCCTTTAAATCTGAAGCTGTTCCTTTTCTTCCTCAACATCTTTTATTAATGTTTAAACTTCTATTTCAGCTTTCTGTTTCATGTTTTAAACCTATATAATAAAAACCTGTGCTTCAAATTCAAGAGCTCTTAGCTCTGCCTCCCTCTCAATATATATAACTTCTTGTTTCTTGGTTGAACCAAAGTTAAGCATTGATTGACCTGCTCCTAAAAGTGCCGCTCTACGATTTAAGTTGACCGCCATGTTTAAATTCAAATTTAAAATTCTATTATAAAGCTCTTAAAACCTCTATAGCTATAGCTGGACTATATAGGAGTTGCTACAGCATTAATGATGGTTTGATCTCAGCTCTAAGACTTCATATTTATACTCAGTTTATAACTATAATTTTTGTAATTTTGCACTTAATAATTTTGATTCTGGTACCAACTCAGATAAAGTTCAGGTTGGTACTGGTACCAATTAAGTTTTGAACCAGATTGGAACTTTTCCATTAAAACCTCACTGGATTAAAACTAGGTACTAATTAAGTTTTGGTACTATTAAATTGGTACCAATTAAACTTAAACGAATTTAGTACCGGTACTAATTAAATTTAAACAAATTTAGTACTAATTTAATGGAGTTAAATTGATAAAAATGGAGCTCCATCTCTGAAGTTTGTTACAGCTTCTGCGAACCTTCTCCACGTATCTTTACAGGGTTGACCTCCTATAAGATGCCCATATTTAATAGTAAGATTTTAAAGGATAGGATCCAGAAGTCTATAAATTAAAACTTGAAATTCATTAATAGGAAGAGGAACAAAGATGGAATCATTCAATGAACAAATGAAAAGGGTTGAGGCTCAAGAAATGATCTCAAGATTCAGAAGCAAGGAGGATCTCTATCGATACCTTACTTAGCATGGTAAAATAAATTGATGTTAATCAACGATGTATACAGTTGGTCTATTCCTTCCAACGATGGAAGGTACTAAAATATCATTCTTAAAAGCAATACTCTGACGAGGAGAAGAAAGCTTTTAAAAACATAGAAATCAAACTGATTGAAATACCTAACTACCCAGAGATTTCAGTCACAAATCTCTACGAGGATGCAATGAAAGATGATGAAGTCGTTATTTACCTTCCTAGCAAGAAGCAGCTCTCAAATAAGTTGCATGAAAGAAAATTCTTCTTTGGTGTTCTTGGTACAATCAAAGAGGATTATTTGAGAGAAATTATAGAAGAAGCTCATAAGAAACGCTACTCTATTTCTCCTGAAGATTAAAAGAAGCAAGGAATACTAATAAGCGAGACGTGGCTAGCAGAGCTTAAGAAGCATCCTTATCTCTCTAGTAAGCTTTGATTTATAACTTTTTAGGGAAACCTGGAACTGGTATATTTCTAATGAAAGAGAATGCAAAGGTTCACAGAGAGAGAAAGTCTCAAACCATTCATTAAGTTAGCAAGAGACTTTATAATGAAGTTTAAAAGTCTGATGAAATGAACATAGATGCTGGTGCTGGTACAAAGAGAAGAAACATGGGTCCTAGTAAAGCACCAGAGGAAGAAAAGAAAGAGAAGCCGAATCCATTTAAGAGTTCGTTTGATATGTGAAATAATTCATTCATTTAAGTCTAACACTTATTAATAAACATTCATTCTTCCTTTCCTTGCACATATCGTAGTCTAGTCTTTACCCACTCTCTTGCAACTACTCTGTATTAAGTCTACTGTGTCGATTGGTAGATCATGCATTAGGTGATACAGCAAGAGTTTCTTGTAGTGAGTCTTAATCTAACTCCAATAGAATTCGATTCCATTAAATTGAGGACTGTAAGGAACGTTATACACAGGAGTTATCTTTAACTCTTCATAAGCTTTCTTAGATTCCTTAGTCTTATGAACTGAGAGGTTATCAACAAACAGGATGATCTCTTGATCGTTGTACTTATCTCTTAGCTTATGTAAGAACTCTATATACTGCTCTCGCTTAATAGAGCGAGGATGAATAACATAAGTTTCTAAGCCTGAATCTTCACTGATACCAGCCAAAATTGCGTGAGTGACAACCTTAACCTTTTAGTCATACACTTCTATATTATCGTACTTCTTGTACCAAGACTTATTAATAAAGGTGTTGAACGTAAACACAGCTTCATCAGCGTGTATGAACTTGATGTTATTATCAACAGACCTCTGCATTTAATCATATATATAGTTTAAATTATTACTATAAAATGGCAGAGTAAAGTCAATCACTCTCTTCACTCTATTGACAGTCTTGAAGGTAATACCATTCCTTCAATAAATATTTGCGATAGTCTATGGTGAGATACGCATGTCAGGAAACTTGCGATGAAACATCACAGCTCGCTAGTCAAGTGGGAAATGTGCCCAATACTTAAGAGTCTTAGAATCGCAGAGATATTCAATATGCTGCTAAGAGAACTTTTATTTTCTTACAGGATGTTATCAAGAACCAGAATTGAAATGCTAAACAGCTAACTGTTCACCCCGAGCCCCCCCCACACCTCTCCCCCCACCTCCATATAAATAATTTTTTTCAGTGTAATTTTTCTTGCCCTGCGGGCAGCTATTACATAATATGATTTATTTTTATTATATTCACTACATCCGTCATCATTTTTGTGTACATGCTCCCATAGGAAAATATTTAAAACTCCAAACAAATGTTATTTTTATATATAATATTAAATATTTTTAGATAAGAAATTTTTTTGTAACATTCATATTATTGTACTTTTAATAAGTTAACCATACAATTAAAAATAAATATACATTCCAGTTAAAAAAGGAATTTTATGGTTAACTTATTAAAAGTACAATAATATGAATGTAACAAAAAAATTTCTTATCTAAAAATATTTAATATTATATATAAAAATAACATTTGTTTGGAGTTTTAAATATTTTCCTATGGGAGCATGTACACAAAATTGATGACGGATGTAGTGAATCTTATAAAAATAAATCATAATATGTAATAGCCGCCCGAAGGGCAAGAAAAATTACACTGAAAAAAATTATTTATATGGAGGTGGGGGGGGGCTCGGTTTGGGGTGGGGAGGGGTGGGGGGGGCCTACGGGTGAACAGCTAGCAAGCAGTGATACCTTACAGTTGAAGCACTCTTACACAATAGCTTTGCAATCGCACAATAATTCATAACTGGTTTTAGTTAGTCTATATTAATACTCGCACCATACCTAAGCTTAAGCCGTAAATCTAAATATTTTTCATCATAAATAGACCCCAAAAATCGCTAATTTCTATTTCTCATTTTGCAAACTGGCCTAATTTCTCTACTAACCCTAATAAAACCCCAACTTTACCCTACTAATCAAAGCACTTATAAACCTCACTAAGGGGTTTTGGGGTTTTGATTTTAGGGAGATATGCTCCACACTCTTAAGCGAGAAAGTCATAAAGCTCTTTCTTTGAGCCTATCTTTTCTCGAACCTGATGAACGTTTACTTAAGAAAGATTGTGATCCATTTGAGTCTTGAATGCTATAGCTTTAGAAAGGTTACAGTAGAAATGGTTCTTACCTTGAAGTTAGAATTTTTGTTGTGTATTTAATAAGCTGCTCTATTATATATTAATTTAAAGTTAAAGGTATTCTCTATAGAGAATAATTATTAGCTTTAAAATTATTAATTATTAACCTAGAATTATTATTTATAAATATGAGACACTTATACTAATAAGATATACGATAATTTTATGCTTAGAACAATTCAAAGCAGGAAAGCAGCCCTGCCTCATCATAAAGCTCTCATTCTTCAAACAACAATTAACAGGTACCTCTTAAAATTGAAATGAGTTACATAACCAGCTCACTTACAATCTGTAACCCGCAATCAGTAATAGTCCCTGAGCTCTAGTGATTAGAAATAAATAAACTCAAAGAATATGAAGCTCCATTATTAAATAGTGCAGAGTAAATACAGCAGCTAAAGCAAATTGCAGATCCTACAGAATTATTAAAAGGTTCACTGCCAGAAGATATCTTAAGCCATTAGTTAGACCAGGAAGATTTTGAAGATTTGCTTGTAAAAGCTGTGAATACTCACTTAAAAATTAGATGTACAAAAGTTTTTGACTAGCTATTGAATGAAGACTTGCTTTTCTAATCTAAAGAAATAATCTCCGCACAAAAGTCAACTCTCTCAAAAATAGCAACTTCGAGTGAAGGGAATTAAACTATTGTTCTTACACAAATGTCCCAAGAGTAAAAACGAATACCTAAATTAGCGAAAAGGAAGAGAATCAATTTTATTTGAAGTGTTAAAACTGCTCTTATAATTCAGTTGCTAAAGGATGGATAAGCTTCAAAGAAACAAATATGCGAAAGATTCAAGATAAGTTACTTTAAGCTAAATTAGATTCAATTAATGTCTTGACTTGATTCATAGACTAAATAGGTATAAAACAAATTTGATAGTTAACCAAAGAGTAATTGGATGTCTCTATATTTAAAATAGTAGATTGATGATAATGGCTAATGTATCTCAGTAAAATAATTGCAAAGTAAAATATTGGAAAACTTTAGGAGAAAAGTTTCAATTTATTAAATACAAAATTGTCTAAAAAAAGATTTGGGATTAAGTTACAAGCGAATTTACTATTAAGACATAAGGTCAGTATCTTTAAGGACAAAAATTCTTCAGTAATTTGCTGCAAAAACGTACATAAACTATCTATTTTAAGACAAAGTCATAGTGAGCATTGACGAGAGTAGTATATAGCACAATAGTGCTCTTTTAAAGGATTGGAGTTATGTAGGAAAGAAAACATTCTCGATAGCTTAAAAGCGAATAAGCAGTTTAAATATAATTGCTGCAGCTTTTAGTGATGGAGATTTTATGTTCACGATCAATTCTGGCAAGAACAATAGTATTACATTTATTTATTTTGTGATAAAACTATGCAATAACTTGCAATCAATCGATAAAAATTGGCGTGATAAATTTGTGCTCTAAATTGATAATGCTACATTATCATAGAAGTACATACACTTAAGAAAAATTGAGACTACTTAAGATTCCAATATCATATTTGGGCCCATACCAGTTTGATTTAGCTCCAGTGGAAAAAGTATTTGCCCATATAAAGGGAAGGTTTTGGAGAACTAACTAATTAAGTCTTTTCAACAAGTAAGTTTAGTTCATATTATTATAATTTGATTATTCAATTAGGAAGCAGCTTATCAAATAATACTCAGTTCATATACAAAAGCTAGATTTCTCTAGGATTAAAATGGCATTTGCTACTTGCTTAAGGAACTCCCTTTCTTTTTTAATTGTTCAGCCGAATTTATAATGAAACCAATAAATTGGAGTAAATTGTGCACTGTCTTCTCTGAAATACAATGGTACATAATAACGAGAATTGAAATGTTAATATTCTTTGAAATGATTTTCCTTTCAATTTGCATTAATTTGTTCATTCTCTATTATTTTAAACTTAATTCAACTAACACAATTGATTTTCAATCTAAGAAAGTTCTTTGAGAGATAGTTTATTTGATAATTTTGAAGTTTCAGCCTATTTTTGTGGCTATTATTTACACAAGTGGCAGTCCTTAATTCCATTTATTAATTTACTCTTCTAAAATTAATCTTTTATTTTTTAAGGTTAAATTCTTGAACAGTTATTCATTAAAATAAATTTGGGCTCTAGCTTTTATTTAGAGATCAAAAATTTTGAATGTTGCCAGTAAAACTTCATGCTTCTGGTATTATTTTAATTAAGATGATGATAAAATTATACTGATAAAATTCTAGCATGTTCTTAATTTTAGTAGGTAATCCCGAAGTCGTTTGTACTGTAAATTTAAAAATAAATCTAAGTTTTGATTTTTTATTTTTATCATCTTTTACGTTTTAAGCAAATTTATACGCAAGACTTAAAGTTGAAATCGCGATTGCTTATTTTTTATATCTATAGTCAAAATATGTTTTCCTTGAAACATTGAGTTTTTACTAAATTTAAAACTCTCTATGGTTTGCTTAATTATGATTTCTTTATTGAATTAAATGGTTAAAAAGATCTCTGCATCGCTTTATCATATTCCTAATAGCAAGAAAATTCCAAAAAATATCCATTTTAATATTTCTATTATTATTTTGAGTGGAGCCTGTCGTGTAATATGTTATTCTCAGAATACTTTATGAAAGGGGGATCATAATAAATACTCAACATTATTGCCTTTCAATAAAAATTAAGTCTAGTCTTTAAGATTTCTGCGATTTTTAAAAAGACTCTATTTTTTCTTTGAAGATATTAAGATATACATTTTAATTTGATTCTTTTTCTCTAGTAGGTTTTAAATATCATTCTTAATTTTAATTATCTTTAATCTTATTTTGATCATTCTGGCTTTAACTATAAAAAAGTAAAAGATCTAAAAATCTCCCTTAGAGCCCGGATGGGCTCCTCACATATGCACGGGGATCTTTAATTATACATAACCTTATATTTTTATTAATCTTAGCTCAAAATCCCTGAGTAACTACTCTATGTTTCAATCTTTTTGTTATACTTTTTAATTTAATTACTATAGAAATTAAGATTTCAATGACTTAAAACAAATAGCTTGAATGTTTACCTGAAATAAATTGAATGTTTAACAAACAAGTAAGGATACTAATTTAAACAATTTTGATTTGTAAGTTATAATTTGTCTAGTATAGAAATTATTTGCGAATAAAATTAAAAACTTTCTTAAAGCTTTTCTAGTTAAATTACTGTAAATTAAATTATATGTACTTGACATAAATCCGAATATTTGTTGATCAAGTTAAATAAACTAATAATTTCTTACAAGTAAATTAAATATTTATTTACAGGAAAAATACTTTTATATAATTATATACCCATAATTTTACTAACTATAATTAATAAAACTATTTTCTTATGAATTCGCAACCTGCAATTAATCCTTTAAAGTTTGAACCAAGCTAGAAGATACCTCACTAATATATTGCTACTCGAGCTTTTTTCTAACCACTTAATAAAATAATTAGTTTTGGAGCTCTGAGACAAATTACTGGTATACATCTGGGGACCAGAATTCCTGGAATTATTACTAATAGTATTAAGGTTTACATTAATTTTAGCCAGATTGTAATTACCAAAATTATTAAAGTTAGCAGCAACAAGCCTTTAATTAATACTTGTAAAGCATTAATATAACACCTCCCTCATAAAATCAATAATCAGAGTCCTAGTGCCCAAGTTCGACTTATTAAGATATTAATAATATTTATTATAATCAATAACCTAGTCCTGAAAATTCAGAAATCAATTCTTATAGATAATTCAGTTATATCAATTTAAGCGATTATTATAAAAGGTTGAGGAAACATTTAGAAATAATACAGGAATAAATTCATAATTTAGAGTTTTCTTTTAATAACTTTAACGACTTTAAGTAATGGTTTTAGGATCAAATTATTAGTAAATTTGGAAGTATAGAAAATTATTCCAACTTAACCAACGAATAAGTAAATACCAGAAACGTTAAAAAATAAAGCAAGTGTTAAAGAAAATAATAATTATTTAATAAGTAACTATGGAATAAAAATAAATTGCTTGGCAAACGATACAATTCTGATTATTCGAACGATATTGCTAATCTTAATTAAGAGTTAGAGCAAAAAAAAAGATAAATCATAGATTTAAAAGTTTAATACTCTAAAGATATTGAGATTCTAAAATCAGAAAACTAATAACTACTAGCTAAACTTGAAACTATGAAATAATTATACACTCACTTAGAAGAACATATCATCTAAAAATTCTAATTTTAGGAAAATAATTAAGAGTGAAATTGTAATTTTGAAAAATTTAGAGAGGAAGAATATGATGAAATAATACATTATTCTTCTGAAACAACAAAGATTGCTGCAAGAGATTACCTTCCAAATACACTCTAAATCGTAAAATCTGAATAAAATAATTAACAGCAATAGTCTGAATAAAATAAATATGAAGTTAAATTCTTCGAATAGAGATTGAGACAAATTAGAGGTACAGCAATTTAATATCAAGGAGATCTATAAAATAAAGAATTATGGAATTAAGTCTTGTAGGATAATATTGAAGGTTTCATTGGAAACAGATTTGATGTAATTCTGACTGACGCGCCATGGATAGTACAGCTCTAAAATTAAATTATAATACTCTAAAGGATGGTCAAATAATGAATAGCATTCCACTAGAAGCATTACAGTAAGATTGGTAATTATTTATGTGGATCACAAATAAAAAACTGAAAGTCGCCTTAAAATATCTTGAAGATCACAACTACAAAAGAATCGAAATAATAACTTGGGTAAAAATGAGAAAAGATTGACTTTTAAGAAATAATAAAGGTTACTATTTAAGACAATTTACCGAACTTTGCTTAGTAGCTAAAAAGAAAGGTTCATTTCATAATTTAAGAATGATCTCACATACTCACAACGCTCCAAATACAATAGTTGAACCAGTTAGATAAGGATCTAGAAAACCAGACTAACTTTATGATATTATTGAGACAATGGTTCCTCATGGCAAGTATTAAGAAATTTTTGGAAGATCTCATAACCAGCGATAAGAATGGACAACAATAGGTAACGAATCAATCAGAAAATTTATTAAAAGAACAAAAGAATAAAAGATAGGAATAAGATATAAAAACCATCTTCTTTCTCAAGGATAGGTAATCAACTCTTTAGAATGATCTCCACATACTTAAATATTTGATTTCGATTAAAACTATACTTAATTCAATTTTGTTTAAAATTCATTCTTGGGGTTTTAGTGTCTGGAGAAATTTGTTAAACAAATATTCTGTCCTGCTAGACCTCTAAAATTACTATTTCTTTTATTTGAAGTTTTATTTAGAATAATTTTTGTCTTTATTCGAAGGCCCATAATTTAACATTGTTTAGAGACATCTTATTATGCAAGTTATAATTTTATTAAGTAAATAAGCTCAATTAACCTAGATTTATGGTATATTTTTAGAAGAATAGATAATTTTAATAAAATAAGTAATAGTAATGTGAATACTTTCTAAAAAAAATGAAAGAAGAACAATTTGAACAACTTTACCATCCTTATATTCACTACAATGCATATCATCAAATGACTAATTATTTTCACACATTACCTGATCCTTTCTATTCCTCTGCGATAACTCTGTTCCAATCAGTCACTACTCTTACCAAGCAAGTCCTTTATATATATAAATTTATAGATAAGTTTCTGTAATTTACATTTTTTGTGAGTGATACATCTTCACCATCTTAATCTTTAAAAGTATTCATATTAGAATTCCTCATTTAATTATAATCATCTATTTTTCTTAAAATATATCATAATTCCTTTGCTATCTCAATCAATAGATCACTACGAGTCATGATATCTAACCTTATAAATGAACCTCACAGTCAAAGATATGTGAAAATAATAGCTTTTCTTATAACATATTTTTATTAAGCCAAATCTTTGATATTTATTTAGATTTTTGTTATTTACTATTCAAAAGATGAAGTTGATACAATATTTTATAATATTTTATAATATATTCTTTCAAGAATTAATTAATAAATAATTAAAAAGTAATAGGCATTAATAAAGAAGCGAGAAAAGATGGAAAAGAAATAGCAGCCGCCCAGTGTGAGAAGGAAGTTATCAGTATAGATACAGAGGAAGAAAATAATCAAGCCAGCAAAATAAACTATCAACAGCACACTGGACAGATACTTTAAAGATTCAAAAGCAAATTCACAAGGCTCAATAATTTAAAGCCAGAATTTATAGTTAATTCGCAGCAGCTTTAAAAACATAAACATATTTTCGGTCAAGATTGACAACAGCCGACAGCTTGAGTTCTATGAACCTATAAGAGAGGATGAAGGATGGGTGAGAAGAAATGAGAGTATTGCGGAAAAAGTGGAGATCAAAAAGAAGAGATTAAATCATTAGCAAGAAGAGATAGATCAACACAAAAACAATTGAATTGAAAATTTGACTGCAGAATGTCAGATGTCTGAATTCGAAGCTAAAACAAGATTAGTTGCTGAGAGAAATTGAAAACAAAAATTATGACTATAATGGCTTGGTGGAAACCAGGCTCAAAAGGATAATTGGTATTATTAACAAAAATATAACTCAGACTCAATTCGTGGAAGTTATGGTAATGAATAGTGGTAAATTCAAAAAGAGAACGATAAAGACATTCAGATAATTTATAGCGTAGACTATATTGAACGTGGGAGCATTCCCACTACACATTCTAACAGTGTATATTCCGCCATACTGGAATGATGATGTTAAGGAACCCCATAACCGACTAGTATATATGATTAAATCACTAAAGCAGAAATGCTAGAAGCAAGGGATAGTAATTATGGGGGACTTTAATAATCACCTCAAGGAAATGGGAAAAAGACTGAACAAGGTAGGTCTGAAAGAATCCATCCCTGAGGGGTGGAAACACATTCAAAAGGGAGCCAATTAGATAAAGTTTACAACGTAGATACGATTAGTCGGGAAACAAGCCAAATATTTTTAACAGTCCATAAACTAGTCCAAGTGAGACTCAGAATCAAATACAACGATGAGGATTATAGATTAGCAGATATAGAAAGAACAATAGGATTTCAGACATAAGGAAGTGATGCTGAAGACTTTCATGGAAGAAGGAAGAGATCTGACAGTTAAGATTTTGGACAAACCTATTTAAAAATGCTTTTAAGATAAATTAGAAATACAGTTTAAAGGGAAAAACTGGTATTAACAACCACCGATCTAGGCAGTTAAAAACAATTAAACAAAGATTTGAGATCTATTTTAGGAAACAAAAGTTTAGTGAAATGAAGAACTAAGATACTTGGAACACTGCCTGGACAAGAACGATGTAAAAGGATTCTTCTGCATGATGAAAAGATTAACTAAGAGTCAAAAATAATGTCAACCAATAAAGGGAATAACCATAAAGGACGAGAGAGTTGAGATAGGGGAAACAAAAATAAATACTTAACTTCTATGGGTAACTTTTTAAAGACAAATGGGAAACTAAATACCAAGATTAAAACAAGAGAGACACAACAATGTAAGAAGAAAAGGATGATGAAAAGTTTTGAAATGAGGAAGACTTTTAAAAGGTAGTATGGAGTTTAACTTCTACAAAGCTATTGGTTCAGGATTTGATGGAGAAATGTTACTTAAATCATAAAAAATGTTAAAGACGTGCCAGAAGGTAGCAAGTTGGTTGAATGAGGGGTAGATTCCAGAATACATTAAAGAAGGAAGACTAATCTTAATAAGCAAAGAATAAAATTATCAGTACCCAGAAATCAGCAATACGAGACCAACAGTAGTGAACTCACATTTAGCAAAAATAATTGAAAAAGTAATAAACAAAATTGGCGATGTGAAAAGTGGTATTCTAGTAACTGGAAATTACTAAAACGGGTTCAAAGGAAATAAAAGTATCCACATAAACTTAATAAGAATACTGAAACACATAAAATATCGAGAAGGAAGAGCAAATAGAGGGAAGCATACTTATTAGTTGACTTATAAAAAGCTTATGACTCATTCTGGAAAGACAAACTACTTTCAATACTGAGGAAAAGGGTAGCAAATAAGAAAGATGAGGAGATAGTCAAACTGATTGAACTTTTGTACAAAGGGAATAAAATAAAATATGAAGATGAGGAGATAATGACGGAACAAGGGGTAGCCCAGGGAAGTCGACTATCCCCAATGTTATTCAACATTTACATACAAGACGCTCTATATTAGAAACAAGAGTTGATGTCTATGATTAAGTAGGGCAAGCTAATTGCATTCGCTAATGACTTATTGGTAAATATAAAGACACGTAATAACTCAAAAGAGTCATCAACTGCTTCTAAAAGATAGAATAGACATATAACTTAAAGCTTAACAAAAAGAAAATGGTATTCATGAGTGATGCTAAAGGATATGAGAGAAAATTCAAGATAGATGGGATTAAAAAGGTTGAATATACTAAATACTTGGGACACAATAAATGCTTAAATACACAGTTTTATATTTATTAAAGACTAACAAGCTCTAACAATAAGAAAGTAAGTAATACAATTATGATGGCACAGATCCAATCATTAAACATCTACAAATACAAACCGCTATGTAAAATTAGAAGAGTTTGAGAAGATAGAGCTATAATTAAAAGAATAGCATTTATGACGCAAGGGACATTCCTTACAAAATACTTAGAAATGTAACTTAGTTAAAAGAAATGAACACCATTAAAATCATTAGAGACTTAGTTCTGAAGAACATGAAGAAGATAAGTATAAGCATAGATCAGCTCATAAGATCTAAGTAATTTAAAGACGATATCAAACTCTAGTGAAAAAACACTACAAAGAAAGAATAAGATTAATCTAACCAATAATGTAAAAGACACAATGATGGCACTAAGTCAAGGAAAAACCATGGTAAACTATGGGATTAGCCACTATTGTAATATCCATAAGGTGATTGGAGACAAAAAACACATAAAGAACTATATCTTAATTAACTAAACGGGAGACCCAACTAGATTCTCATAAACAATCAGAGTGAAGAGATTAATTGACATGAGCAACCAACAGCAGATAGATCATAACAAATATGATATGGTTTGATTAAAAGATAAGAAAATTAGAAGAACACCAATATTATAAACCAATCAAAAAGATGTTCAGAGTAGCCTACGTCAAGAAAAAATATCACGAATTTGATGAATAAAATTTGAAACAATTCAGTAGAAAATTGAACATCTAAAATAAGAATTATTGAGAAGTGTAAAGAGTGATGAAATCATAGAATTATAATTAATTAATTAATAAAAAATTAAAAAGTATAAGGCATTAAAGAAAAATTAATCCATTAATCTAATCAGGATTTAGTAAATGGAACAGTAAAGTAGAAATCAAGAGACCAGGGAATAGAAAACCAGAAAGATGGGAATATCCCAACAAGAAGAAGGATTTCTGGGAGAGAGTATAAGATGTTAGATTGACCACAGAAATAGAAGTAAAGATCAGGGCATTAGGGCTTAACAAGGAAAATTTTACTAGAACACCGCTCAACTAACAAATAGGATTCAAGAGCAGTGAAGATTGGAAAATCAAACCAATGTAAGAAGATAAATGTTTCAAAGAGTCAAAGAGACTGATTCGATAAACACGAAGACGGTTCATATAGCATTCAAGGAGAAAAGATGAGTCTTAAGAACCTAATCGACCTAATTGAAGAGAAATTTCAGGGTTTTGACAAAATTATCTTCGCTAAGAAAAGTTGGAACCCTTTGGTATCAAGAATGGTGACAATCGTATGTTGTCCAAGCACTAGGACTTAGATTTAGAAGGCACTGGTGAGAAGATTTGATAGCAGACAGAGAGCACATAGAAGTGGACTAAGAGAGGAAGACCTGATGTCTGAAAAGCAACTCAAGCACGAAAGGGAAATAAATGAGGAATGAAAACACTTTGACTTGATTTCTGGAAACCACATCCCGGAAGTTACCATGAAAGCAATATCAAGACTGATTGAGGAAGTTCAATTCAACAAGAAGAACCAAGACTATATAATATTACCACCGTAGTCGTGAATGATGACAGAGTCAAGAGTTTAGAAAGAATCAAAAAGAAATTTCTTAAATCATAAATATGTTAACTGAGAAAGATAGAAAAAGACCTTATATACTCATTAATTGAGAGCAAACAAATAAAAATGCTCTCCATAAAAATTATGGAAATAATAAAACAAAAATAAGATGAAAGGGGCTATATATATTTGAAAGTCTAATCTTTATAACAAAAAGAATTTCTAGACTAAACTATAAATCAATCAAACAATAGCTTCATATAAAGAACTCTAATTTAATAACGACAACCGAGGGACCCCCACCTAGCTATGAATAATACTTCTAAAAATTAAAGATTGAAAGGAAAATTATTTATAACTATGATGATGACGACTTAGACTGGAGTGATGATTGTTGAGAAGTTTACAGCGATGAATCCTATATAGACTCTTCAATATAGCGACTAGAATCGAACTCCTCTAAAACAATTAGACATAGCAATGACTAATCAAAACCCAGGGTTTAGGAAATAATTAATTTAAAGTTATGATCAAATACTTATTAAATAATAAATGAGTAAATAAGATATGATTATTGAAGGTAGACCCTAAATTATAATATAATTATTATAGGATCCAGTTAGAAGCTTACCCTTAAAGAGCAAAAAACAAACATGCTATCTGATGCTCTACAGTAAGAAAGAAATGACACAAGAGTATCAAATGTATCAATCTGCTAAGCAATTAACTCTAAACAGCATACAGTACTAAGTAAATTTGCTTACTTCATCGAAGATGGGGGCGCCCACTTATAAGCTCTAAGTGCCACAATTTGTAAATCTGAGGATCAGATTAAGTAATTACTAGTAGCTGATAAAATTACAGTGAAACTGTTTAAATAAATAGCATTAGTTCTCGTAAAGAATGTTGGTGCCAACACAGATTGCTGCGTTCTGGTAAATGCTAAGAAAGAACCACATAAGAATAGGGTTCAAATTAATTTTAAGTGTCTCCAAAAGCACTCATGTTTCCTCAAGAGTGATCTGATCTAACTCGCCACCTCTAGCCTTAAAGACTCAGTTGCCTAAAAGGAGATTAATTTCACTATAAAAATCTAAAACTTTGATCATCAATTTAAATATATAGATAAGGGTGAAAATGTAATTATAGTGCAAAAAGTAAAGAAGAAGGGAAAGAAAGGAGGAAGAGAGATGAAGTCTCAGTTTACACAAGAACAAACAGACAAGTTTTATTACAAGGGCTTGGCCCTTGTATAATGATTTAACCACTATCATATCCGGGGGGGGCTCCAAGCCCCTGATGTTAATTAATTATTATTATTAGAAAGAATCATTGGAATGACTAACTTGAAATTAGACAATGGCAGATTATGGAGAGCCCAAGAAGATTTCTAAGGAATAATCTTACCAGGGATCTGCTAGAGCAACATTAAGAATTGCAGGGACTGGGTAGTTCTAAAGATTGAAAAATACTCTAAGCTTTTTGAGAATTACGACTCCAGGAGATAGATTGGTAACCAAGCAGTGATCTAGAAGTTCACGAAAAAATTATATGAACTATTAGAGGTCAAAGTAGGGAGAAAATTTCAAGTGATGAGGATTAAAGCAAGACTGAGACTCACCAAGTCACAAATCCAAAGGCCTGTGGAGTCTTAGCCATGCTAACAATGAATCACATAGCTATGGAGCTTGTAGGAGAATCGGTATTCCAGATAATCACTAACGACTGGGTCAGTAATGCAGAGATACTACTTGATGTTCAACTTAGAGCTTGGTTTTGTGAAAATGGAGATCGGGAGATCAGGGATCGCTATCAAAGAAGAAGATTTGGAAAGAGACATGGAGAGGAGAAAAGGCTTGATCTGACAGCAAGATAACGAGGACATGGTAGCAGAATCAATGAGTTTCAACCCATAAACTGACCAAATGGGACAACTTAGTAATGAGAGAAGATGTGAATGCACAAATAGAGCAGGAATTCCAAGAAGTGGAAGCAGATTCAATGAGATGGTGGAATTTTTCTCAGAAGTAGAAAGCTACCTCTTCAATGGAACCTCAAAGTATGATTTGGAGCATAAAGGAGGATCTAAGGATGGAATCGAACAAGATGCAAAGGGATTTAGTAAAGCAGATGAGGAGAAATGAGGAGGAACATAAAAAAATGAAAGAAAAATCAAAAGACGAGAAGTTAGAGCGCAAGGAACTGCAATGATTATTGGGTCTAGTACTCGGATATTCATAAGCATTTTACACTTTCGTTAATTATTCTACGCATGCTTTAGATTATTATTTTAATTTACCTTAGGTTACTTACTACTATTACTATATCATTACATCAAATTTTTTAGAATTACAAAATTATTCCATATAATTATATGTAATAATAATTTTTAATTTATTTCTATATAATTGCATTAATGGAATTAATTAATAAATTAAAAAGAAAATCAATTGGTAAATTAAAGGCGGGGAAAATGGAGCCAAGAAAGTAACCAACCAATGAACGAAGAAGATTACCAGTTTACAACGAAGAGTAAGAGAAGTCAGAGAAAAGAAATTATCAACAAACATTGGAAAAGTACTTTGAAAATTCAAAACCAAACTCCTAAAATTAGACATTCCATCACCAAAATGTTTAGTTAGAATATAACAACTTCAAAAACTTAAACAAATTTTCGGTCAGGACTGACAATAGCCGACAGCTCGAATTTTATTAACCAGTAAGAGAAGCTGAAGGATGG
Organism: Oxytricha trifallax; assembly: GCA_000711775.1. Taxonomy (NCBI): domain Eukaryota; phylum Ciliophora; class Spirotrichea; order Sporadotrichida; family Oxytrichidae; genus Oxytricha; species Oxytricha trifallax. The sequence goes on from ARYC01007558.1 coordinate 24,470, forward strand.
GTAAGAAGGAATGAGAGATTTGCGGAGAAATAAAGGTCAAGAAGGAGGGAATAGATCATCAGTAACAAAAGGAAACTAAATGCAAAGACAATAGAATTCAAAATCTGCCTTTAAAATGTAAGAGGACTGAACTCTAAACTGAAGCAAGATTAATTGATGAAGGAAATAGAAGGCAAAAATCCTGACTATGTAGGATTAGTAGAGACTAGACTCCAGAGATTGATAGGAATCAATAACAAAGACATTGCACAAACTCAGCTTGCAAGAAACGGGGGAGTACTAGTACTAAATAGTGGAAAATACGAAATGAAAACGATTAAAACTTTAAAGTAATTTGTAACATGGACGATACTGAATGTAGGAGGCTTCCCACTACACGTTATCACGACGTACATTCCACCATACTGGAATGAGGAAGTTAAGGAACTACAAAATCGATTAATTTACATAATAAAATCTCTGAAACAGAAGTGCCAAAAACAGAGAATTATAGTCATGGGTGATTTTAACTTTCACATAAAGGAACTTGGAAAAAGATTGAACAAAGAAGGTCTAAAAAGAATCCATTTCAGAGGGAGTGGAAACTCATACAAGAGGCAACTAACTAGACCAGATATTCTCGAATGTAGAAACATTAAGCTGGGAAACGAGCTCACTGAGGTAAACCGACCACAAATTGTTATAAGTCAGACTCAGAATCAAATATCATGAGGATGACTACAGGCTGGCCGATAAGGAGAGAACAATAAGAATATCGGACATAAGAAAGCAATGCTGGAAGACATTTTTAGAGGAAGGGAGAGAGCTAACATTAAAAGACTTGGACACACCAATTCAACATTGTTTCAAGGACAAGATAAGAAAGTAAACTAAAGGGAAAAATTGGTATCAACGACCACCCGAGTGGTTTGTGAAGAGTAATGGGAATAAAA
>ARYC01007559.1:0-33912 GCA_000711775.1 Oxytricha trifallax
TTACAAAAGAACTTCAAGGACCTTGGATTTCTAAGAAGATACGCTAATTGATCTCTTAGTGAAAGCTAAGGATAATAAATATACAACGTTTGAGTTGATTAATCATATAACTTACTTGAAAGTTCCCTTCTTTGGAGATATTAAGTCTGAATGGGATATAAGAGTCAGGAAGGACCTAATGAATCAAAACCCCAAAACCCTTTCAGTAGTTTGATTGAGTTTTTGATTGATAAAAGTAGACTATTAGTGCATACTTTATTAGGGTTTTAATAGGGTTTATGTAGGGGTTTAATGTTTAAATATTAATAATTTAAGTGATTATATGCGAGCTTTGGGGTCAGTTTATGACAGTGAGTATATAGATTTATTGTTTAAGTTGCGATATGGATGTGATGAATATAGTGAATAACTCAAGCCTGTTCTGAATTATACGTCTATTGCAAGGCTGCTCCATAAATCTACAGCAACAGTGAGGTCTCACTGTCTATTAGCATTGAATTTAAAGAGATAGCATCTTAATTCTAAGCCTAAGAGACCCTTAAAATTTTAGCAGCATCATCTCGAATATCTTATTAATGATAAGACTCTTAAATGCTGGGCTCATTTCTCTCAAGCCTAGAGCGCTGTGATGTTTCATCGCCAATTTCCTGAGCTTCACATCTCTGCTTAATCTATAGCGAACATATATAAAAAGAATGGAAATATCTTACAAGACAGTCAATCGCATTAAGAGAGTGATTGACTTTAATGTTCCATTTTATAAGGATAATTTAAATTATATATTCGATTAAATGCAAAGTGCTTAAGAGCATAATATAAAGTTCATACACGCTGATGAGGCAGTATTCACATTTAATACCTTCATATCAAGGTCTTGGTATAAGAGGTACAGCAACATTGAAGTATATGATTAAAAAGTTAAGGTTTAAGCTCATGCAATACTTGGTGGAATAAGTGAAGATAGTGGCCTCGAGACTTATGTTATTCACCCTCGTTCTATAAAGACTGAATAATATATTAAATTCTTGCAATAACTCAGAGATAAGTACGCTGACTAAGAAAGTATTCTATTCGTTGATAACTTGTCAGTTCATAAAACTAAAGACTCAAGGAAGGAATATGAAAGGCTAAATATAACACCTGTATTCAATGTTCCTTACATCCCTTAGTTCAATGGAATTGAATTGTATTGGGGGTTATTGAAAGGTCATTATAAGAAATTGCTGCTCTACCATCTGATGCATGATTTAAAGATAGATACAGTCGATTTTATTGAGAGTGCTGCTAAGAGAGTCAGCGATGAGAAAGCTAAAGTATGCGCAAGAGAAGGGAGATTTTGTGTATATAAATAAGTTTTAGATTTAAATGAATGAATAAGTTCACATATTAAATTTGCCCGTAAAGGGATTTGGCTTCTCTTTCTTTTCTTCCTCTTAAGGCTTGCTTGGGCCTATGTTTCTTCTCTTAGTGCCAGCTCCTGCATCTATGTTCATCTCTTCAAGCTTTTATAAATCTTTGAAGAGCCTCTTACTTAATTCATGTTTTACTTGAGACTTTCTCTCTCTGTTTAAATTGCTGAGCTCTTTCATCAAGTATATAGCAGTACCAGGTTTTTCTATAAAGTTAGAAGACTAAGCTTACTTGAGATGAAAAGATGCTTTTAAAGTTCCTACAGCCAGGTATCACTTATTTTAATACCTTGCTTCTCTTTTTCTTCAGGAGAGATGCTGTATCGTTTCTTGTGAGCTTCTTAAATAACTTCATTTAAGTACTCAGGTTTCAGAGTTGCAAGAACACCAAAGAAGAAGTTTCTCTCTGGCAACTTATTAGAGAGCTGTAGCTTTGATGGAAGGTAGAGAGCTACGTCCGGATCACTCATAGCATCGTCATATAGGTTTGTCACTGATATTTCAGGGTAGTTAGGTATCTCTATCATCCTAATTTCATTAGACTTAAAAGCTTTTTTCTCTTCACTCAGTAAGGCTTTTAAGAATGAGATTTTAGTTCCCTCCTAAGTCGGCAAGAACAATCCAACTATAATGGATTTATTAATCTTACTTAAGAACTTACCTTGCTATACCAAATATCTATAAAGGTCCTCTTTACTTCGAAATTTTCCTATTAAATCTTGAGATTAAATTCTCTTCATTGCATCATTCATAGACTCCATCTTGCTTCCTCTTTCTAGAAATGTTAATGAAATTTAAAATTATGGATATCCATTCTAAGTTTATTAAAATCTTACTACTAAATAGGGAGGACCTACTGGAGGTCAACCTTGAAAAGATATGCGGAGAAGCATTGAAAAACTTGCTCCAAGTTTCACAGATTGATTTCCATTTCTATCAAACTATCTCCATTAAATTGCTCCTAATAATGTTTAATTATTTTAGGAGGTCCTCCAAATTAAGTTCAAACTTGATTTGGAGGACCTCCTAGAGAAACAAAACTTCATTAGGAGTATTTTAATTTACTAAAATGTTTAAAATTCTCATAAAATATGTCAACTTACAGTCTTTTATGGTTAGTTAATTTTCTTACCTCTCAGCAAAGAATCTACTAGAGTGTCTTATACTCTACTATATAAGTTTATCTAGGTAGATTTTATCATTATTATAATAAAATATATCAGCAAACTAAAATGAGCGCTAACCTTTTGAGAAGAGCGGCATTACTTGGATCATGTCAATAAAAGTTATCATTCCAGCAACCAAGAAAAGTAGAGACCAGAGACGCTTGTACTCAGTGGGATCCTACTTATGACAACTTCGACCAGTCTAGCTTTGATATTTAAATATAAGTTAAGTAGGAGGTTATCAAAGAAGCTGTGCAGATTGAGGAGGAGATTAAACAATCCGTCATAGAGCATTAATAAATACCAGCCAAAGTTGACTATTAATGCAAAGAATGCAATAAAGTTTTCTCTTAAAAGTCAACTTATAAGAGACACTTGAGAGATATACGCAACGATATGCCAAGGTTATATCTCAAGCATTAAAAGAAAGATGGGAAGTATGTCTGTGAGTTCTGTGAGAAACCATATTCTCAGACTAGAGACCTGAAAGTGCACTTAAAGAAAAAGCACAATTAAAGTTTTGTCTTTATTCATGAACAGGGAATAGATTTTTTTAAAAGAGAAGATCAAGAAACCCAGTGGAGTCTCTTAGAGTTGAAGTCTAGAAGTAAGTTAAAATGAAGAAAGCAGTCAAGAAATTTACAGTCTCTGAGATCAATAAAATTATGGTTAAAATAGAGGCAATGAAGATTCCCATATTAGAAATTATTGACTTAGATTCCTGCCTAAAAAGCTACCTCACTCTTGAAAATAAAATAGAGAAGAGAGTCATTACTGATGAATAATATGCTTATAAGATATATCCTTTCAATTACTTCCTTGCTGATGACAAGTTCCAAATAGAATTTGCTAATGAATATTATGCTCATTAAAAGGCAAAGTTAAATGAGTGTAGGCATATCATCTAGCTTGATGCTATTTTACTTGGTAAAGATCATGTAGCCTTCAGGCTTCCTTTACTTGAAATGACTTACAGAGAATTCTTATCTGACAATAGATGTCAGAGATAAATTATCTAGATAGTATAGCAGATAGTTGAAGGGATTGAAGACCTTCACAAGCTAGGTTATGTTCATAGAGACTTAAAGCCAGAGAACATCATGATGAACTTTCAGCTCTTAGAGTTTATATTATTGATTTCAACAGAGCTCAAAGAGTGCAAGCCTCTGCATAAGGAAATGTATACGGCACTCCTGGATATTTTCCAGAGAGAGAGGATTGGAGAGATGGAGACACTTAATGGGATATCTGGGCTCTAGCAGTAATAATAATAGAGAGCGACATGCCAAGAAACGATTACTTTAGCTGCAGGGGTGAGAGAGATTCTAAGCAAAGAATCAAACAATATCTCGATAAAAATAAAATAAATGGAGGTCTCAGAGAACTTGCATACTCAACTATTATCAAGCCAAGCTAAGAGAATTAACAAACAATAGAAACAATCAAACATCAACTTAGAAAGATAAAATTCAGAGAACTGCCACATGACTCTAAGCTTATGTTTGTGTGAAATATTTTAAAAACTCGCTTGTTATACTCACTTAAAATACTAATATTTAAACATTAAACCCCTACATAAACCCTATTAAAACCCTAATAAAGTATGCACTAATAGTCTACTTTTATCAATCAAAAACTCAATCAAACTACTGAAAGGGTTTTGGGGTTTTGAATGAAGTCCTCAAATTTAATGATCAGGAGTTAGATGCCCTGCTCTTTTACCTTACTTTAATGGCTAGAGGGATATTGTTCCTTCACAAACATATTGGAAATAGTCCTAGACATTAAAACTGGGGAATTGACCCTTCAATTGCTTTCTGTGTTATCTTTGCAGAGGCATTTAATTCAGAAAGACACATCATTAGTACTATTATGCCTGAGAGAATCCCGGTCTGTGCTGCTGATAGAGAAAGTTTGACCCACTTCAACTACAGACAATACATCATCCTAAACGAAATGGTTGACTTAAATTTCCTAAGATACAATAGAAAGAGCTTCTATGATACTCACAAAATGACTATTCGTGAAGATCCAGACAAGTTTCAATGCTTCTAATATATGAATGCAAACTTTAGAAGAGATGCCCCTTTAAATGAACTTCAAATTGCTGTTCAATACAAACACTTGTTCTAAGGAGATATCATTTCTTACTATATTAGACCATTAAAGATATTCAAATGGATGCTAAAAGAACAACCTCCCTCATCATTTAATAAGAAAACTATTTATTATTTCATTTATGTTCAACTAACAGACAAGAAGATGGGTATACTTCCATTAAGAGACTAACCAACAAGGAAATTTTTATTTATTTATAGTAGCCCAGAAATAAGTCTAAGTTGAGCAAAAAGTCATGGATCAAATGGACAGCAACAAACAAACCGAAAAACTAGTCCAGATTTTGGACTTGATGCCTACCTTAAACATCAAGCTAAGTCAACATTAAAAGAATGTCGTTTCCTCCAACCAAAATCTTTTATGTTTGGGAAGATCTGGTACTGGTAAAACAACAACTTCAATTCTTAGACTATTTGCCTAAGAAATACTCTATGCTATCTTGAGAAAGCATCATGAAAATCAGATATTTAAGAGACAAGAGAAGGAAAAGGAAAACTTCATAGCTTCAGTCCAAAAGAATGATCCTAAATTACTTGAAGGCAATGAAGAAGGAAAAGTAGAAGAAGTCAAGAAGAAAAAGGAGAGGAAACCTTTAATTGAGGCTAAAGATTTAGAGAAACATTCAGGAATGAAAATGGTATTCATCACAGCCTCTCCCGTCTTGACAACTGAAGTTAGAAGATTCTATGGCAGCATCAAAGCAAAGCTAGTTACTCATTTAAGAAAGAAGGAACAAATTAGAGCTCAGTAATTGAATTAATAAGATGGATTCTAAAATATAACTGAAGAAGAAGCTATCGAGATCATTGATGAGACTATAGAGGAAGAAGAAAAAATTGACAGTGGTGTTAAGAAAATAGAAGACCATGAAATGAAAGAAATGCTTGATTTCATACAGAAAGAAGAGAAAGACTTAGTTGATGACTTAAACATTGAGAGTCAACTTCAAATCCCTAATTCTTATGATGACTTGGAATCATGGCACTTCCCACTCTTTTTAACTGTCAAAAGATTGATTTACATGTTGGATGCTTGCTTGAACTACTCATTTTTCTCCAGAGATCACAACAACAACATTATTGGATTGGAGTCTAATCTTGGATGGCACAATGAATCAAAGGGAGTCATGATGATCAACCACTATTACAAAGAGAATATTGACTATGATGAGTAAATCGCTAAGTTTGGCAAGGAGCTACTTGAAATGGACAAAGAAGCTGAGATTAATGATGAATTTGCTGCAGATGAGGGAGGAGATGATAGAAACTTTGTTATGATTAATGAGAAAAGCAAATAAGCTGAACAAAAGTCTGGTCCTGGTGCCAGATTTGTGGGATACTTTCATAATAGAGCTCATGAGAAGTACCACTTAGAGAGATAACAATTGTCTTTCGAAGTTGATTACGATACATTTGAGTCAAAATTCTGGCCTAAGATAGGAACTAGAAAGAACATGAAGAAGATCTCTCCAAGTTTAGTGTGGACTGAAATCTACTCTACAATTAAGGGAGGCATGGAGAGCTGCAAATACTATATGGGATACTTACCAAGACAGACCTATGTTAAAGAGGAAGGCTAAGATTTCTTAACTACCAATGAGAAAAAGGCTATTTACTACATATTCTTGGAATATGAGAAGTGGAAATCTGAGCAAAGAGCTTATGATTTCATGGATGTTATCAATTAATAAGAATAAAAATAATTGTAAAATAAATTATAATTGTTTTAATATAATCATGATGTTTTTTAAATAAAATAAAGTGAATTACAACATTAATTTATAATAAATCAAATATGAATAATACAAATAAAATAGATAAATCTTAAAATTTTTCCTGTCATCTCTTTATTGTCCTTCATATTTCGTTCTATCTTCATTAGTGAAATCTCAATCATCTTGGTCTTCTACTACAACTGAACTTCTGATGAATCCCTCTACTGGTCTTACCAGGTTCACTCCTATAAAAATTAAATGTTAAATATATTTTTTGTAACTTACATTATTAATGAACGACACAGAGGTTTCTGATCAGACATTTTTTCAATTATTATTTATATAATTATATTATTTAAAACAATTCACTTTATTTAAAAAATTTCATGAATGTTACAAATATGAAATTCGACTTTAAAAATATCAATATAAATTTAATAGATTATTTATATAATTTTATTTTTTTCTCTAAATCACATTCAAAAGAGATTGTGGTATGGTGAGACTATGAAGAAAATGAAAATGGACTACTTGATGGTTGATGAGGTTCAAGACTTAACCCCTAAAACTCTCTAAATCCTTCTCAAGCTTACCACTCACAACGTCTTCTTCGCTGGTGATACCGCTTAAACAATTGCAAAGGGTGTTGGAGCAAGATTCTTAGATTTGAGAAATCTCTTCACTTAAATTGATTTCAATGTACCCAAAATTGTATAATTGACAAAAAATTACAGATCACATGGCAAAATCTTGGACCTTGCTAACTCTGTAGTTAGTTTAATTGAGTTGTTCTTCCCTAAAACTATCGATAAACTAGTGAAGGAAGAATCTGATAAGGATGGAATGAAGCCTCTCATTATTATGCCTCTTGATGAAAGGCTAATGAGATCCTTATTTACTGGTACTTCTATGACTTCTGATAAAGATGCAAATGTGGCCTCACCTTAATTTGGTTGCAATTAGGTTCTAATTGTGAGAGATCAATTAGCAAAAGATATGATCCCAGACATGTTCAAGAATATGCTCTGCCTTTCGGTTTATGAAGCCAAAGGTCTTGAATTTGATGATGTTATTTTGTACAACTTCTTCCATTTGGGTGATATTGCCAAGTCTGAATGGAAACTACTTAATGACATTGTTTATGAATAAGTTAAAAGACTCAAGTACAACCAAGAAATTTTGGACTTTGACTGTCTTGATGTTGAAAACTTTGAGAACATCATGAGATAAATTAAAGAGGCAGAGAAGCATAACGAAGACTAAGAATATGAGGATGATCTTCAACTTTCAGTCAGCAGGCACAGAGATGAAGTCTATAGAAAGTTGATTATTCATATATTTTTTCATTTTTAGTTCTCCATGTTATGTATTGAACTTAAGTTCTTGTATGTTGCCATCACAAGACCTAAGAGAAGACTAATCATCTATGATGATGTTGCTGAGGGAAGAAAGCCAATCCAAAATTATTGGGAAAAACTTGGCGTTGTAGATGTTGTTACAAAAAATATATAAAGAATTAATTAACTTCATAAATTATAACAAGGACATGATCCAACAACCAGAGTTGCTTGATGAAAAAGTAAGAACAATATTCATGTCAGGAGCACTTTAAAAAGATAGATCAAGTCAAGATGAATGGAGAATTCAAGGTATTAAGCTTTTCAAGAAGAAGTATTATGATGCTGCTATGAAATGTTTCTAAAACTCAAACGATGATGATTTGGTGAAGAGATGCTTGGCTTATTAGGAAGCTGACTTAGGTTAATCTAGAATGGGAGAAGCTGATAATAAATCTTGGAGATCCAAGGTTCTTAAGCATTTGACTAAGATTGAAAAGAAGAAACTTCTTAAAGAGGCCAAATAAGAAAGAACAATTGCCAAAAAGCACTTCTAAAGCGCTGGAGTTCTGTTTGAATAAATCCAAATGCTTAAACATGCTGCTTCATGTTTCTTCACTGGCAAAGACTACAATAGAGCTGCCTTGATTTTCGAATAATTATGTCAATATGGTCAAGCTGCTGAGTGTTACTTGGAAGTTAATGAACTCAAAAAAGCTGCTAAACTCTACGAAAAAGCTAATATCATCACAAAATCCATTGAATGCTATGAAGCAAGTGGAGAATAAATCCCTTTATTTTTAAAGCATTTATAAATCTTATTCAAAAATAAAATCAGAAATATAATTTCAAACAACAGAATAGATCAATCTATAGTAGATAACAGAGGGAAGTAATATAATTGTATTAATAAACAACTGCAAAAGTTTTATTTTGGACACAAGTTTCATTATAATATTTGTTTTATTTTATTAGTATAATTATGTTATTTCCTAAAGAATTCATAAAGATTTTTATTTATTTTTAAAGCATGATGTTTTCTTGAATGGGAGCAGCTACTACATTGCTTACACAGAAACAAAGACTTCTTCAAGCAAGAGGAAAGGCAATCACTCATCAATAAGTATGTGCCTGTGGCTCTCAATAGTCTGTACAAGCTTTACTCTCAGGAAGATGAAGACAATGAATTGGACGAGGAGAATAAGGGTAAAATGCAGGAAATGAAGATCAAGCTCAAGTATTAGAAGAAGGTTGATGTCATTGCAGAAGAAGATGAGGATAATGATGACGATGAGGATGATGAGAGTGTTGATGACATTCAAAGCAGCCAGAAAGATGAAGATAATGAACAGGATGCCCAAGCTAAAGAGGAGAAGAAATAGGAAGAGGATGGCTATTCAAACCACAATGACGATGAGATTGAGTTGATTGATGATGAAGATGAAGTCCCAGATATTCTCAATGACATTTTCTAACTTAAGAAAAGACAAGCTAGCATGAAAGAAGAAGAGGATAGAAAGAAGCTTGATATAGTAGAGAAGAAACCAGCTTAAGGAGATGAATCATTCGAAATTATCGATACTACTCAAGATAAAAAAGATCAAGCAAACTCAGATAAAGATGAGAAAAATGATTAAGAAGAAGAGGGTGGAAATGTCATGATTGATGATTTTGAGCATCTCAGCTATTGTCATTAATATAATATTTAAGTAATTTTTTACTTATAGTATGATCCAGAAGATGAATTCTTAAGATCAAGCAAGAGTGTCTCAATTATTGAAAGTATCTTAAGCAGAAAGAGTATATCTTAAACATCAGATTTCTCAATTATTTCATCTGCCAAAGGAAACAAGGTTAACTCAATCATAAGTATGAGCAGCTACAAGAGCAAGAACACCATTGCTTTCGTTGAGAGTAACAGAGATATCTACGCTGAAGATGTTATAACATAAAAGATTATCTATTATGTCTCATTGTTCTCAGATGACGTGTCCTCTTACTTGAAAAACATCAGATCAAAGAAGATGCTACATATAAACACAGATGCCAAGAAAGATGAAATCAAGGAAGATGACTTCATGATTGATTTAGACGATGTTGATTCAGATTTTGTCAACTTAATTCTAGATGTCCTAGAATACTACGAATTGTTTAGACTTTGCTTGATGATCTGCAATAGATATCACATGAGAGAAAGATTGGGCAGATACATCATATCAGTATGCTCCAAATATTCTAACCTCCATAATCACAGATTCAACTTGTAATAGCTTGAAAATACCCACATCAACTCTATATGGAAAGAAAAGCAAAGATTTGCTTCAATCTTAGCACATGAAGCTATTCATAATGTTTTTACACTTATCGAACCTAAGTTCTTGTCACTGAAAGATATTGATTAAAAGCTAACTGCAGATAATTCCTTAGGTGGTGAAACTTACAGAATGATGATTGACTTAGGTTTCTGGAAGAAGCTGGTTTATATTCATAATGGCTACAATGGTCTTTCAATATGTTACAAATTCTTTGACAAGACAAACTTTGAGATCTTGTTGGAAACTTTAGATGTAAATGATAAAAAAGAAGGTCAGCATTACTAAGAAATCTAAAAATGGAAAAACTAAATGCCACTTAGAGAATTCTTGTGTAAGATCCAACATGAAGTTGTGTAATTGAAATACTTCTATCAAGATAAAAAAGGCTTCGATTTAGTTCTCGAAGATGTTAAGGATCAGCAAGAACTCAGTGATATGGGTAAAATTTATTAATGGCTCTACTCTCCCTTAAAAACATATGCAGAACACGCTGGAAAGAATAAAAAGATTTCAGTTGAGCAAGATCAAAAGATTTATGACAAAATGTAACTTGAGTTAGATAAAAGAATGAACAATATCTATGATATTTTCGATAAGAAGGTTTTCTAAAACACAGAAAATGACTTTGAGAAATATTTATACACTTATCAATTAGCTTTAGTTACAGGTACTCCAAACTACTCTGGAATGTTGAAGGATATCAGAAGTTATTTTGATTCTAAAGGTCTTCAGTCTATGATTAAATAGATTTCACAAGCAATTGATGTTTTGAATCTACTTAAGATCCATGGAACTAAAGAGACAATTCTAGATGCTTTATATACAACTTTCTTGATTTCAAATATCGATGATGACCCCAATGAAGATGAACAAAGTGTCTTCAAGAACTATAAGAACAATTACATGATAATGAATGTAAACTCAGTCTTGATGCAAGATGTACTCTCTATTTAATCAGCTATGGATTCTGTATAAAAGAATGAGTTCATCGCTTAAAAATTAGTTGAACTTAGACCCAAGTACTTTATGATCAACAACTTCAGAAATGCTTTTATCAAGCAATACAAAGACTATATTAACTGTAAGATTATTTATTTATTAATTAAAACTATTTCTATAGAATTCCAACAAAAGCATGCCTTTTTCTTTGACAAATCGGAAACAGCATTTATCTTGGACATGGATGCATAATTCATGATGGTACCCAAAACTTGGATTACTAAACTCATCACTCTTAAGCTTTTGAACTTAAATTTGTCTTTGGCTTAAGAAATGAGAATTATTTTATCAAATGAGCTACCAGAGTCAAATTAAAAGAGTTAAGATGCTTATATAGCTAAAAGAATGATAGAAATCAAAACATTTGCTAAGATCAACAGATAAGCAGCAATCTCATATAAGAATCATAATACTTATAAATTCAATGCATATATTTACTTATTCCAACTAAATTGAAAGTCAACAGCAATAACTTCATAAGAACTTATCAAGAAAAGAAGATCTTAAAAATTTACTCTAGACTTATTGGCACAAATTCAATCTTGGAAGTATAAGATTCTAAAATATGCAGAACTTTTCTTCGATGTAAGCAAGCTTAAACGCAGGCCCAGGTAGTTATGGCTAATCATTAATAAACATTTGTATTGGTAAAGATATAATAAATGTTAGCGAAGGAAAAGGCGAGTTCATTTAACAAGGCATCAATTTATTTAAATAAGCAGTATCTCTTAAGAGTGAATATGAGTCAAACAAGAAAATAGATGTTACTTAGGAAATTCAATAAAGAATAAGAATGTTATGCAATTCACTGGATTAATTCATCTTTGTTTAATTTTAATTATAATTTTTTCTTTGAAAATTTAATGGTTTTAAAATAATAGATTTTTAGATTTAAATAAGCTAGTATATGATAAAATTTGAACTCATTTCAAAAATATCACTCTTTATTTTAATTACTAATTGAATTCAGTCTACTTAAAATTTAAATTACTCAGTTATACTTATATAAAGATATTTTTTATATATTAAGTCCCCTGGTTCTGATAGCTGTGATTATAGAAAATAATTTTAATTTTTTATGAGAATTAATCAATAATTAAGTTTGTTGACTAGTACGAAATCTTCCTGGAATTAACATCATCCTACTCAAGAACTTATAAGAATTATGATTCATAATTAGCTAGGAGTATTAGCTGGATGCTCAAAAAGTTTTTAATTGCAGTAGATGTTCATGTCTACATAAAGAATAATTCACTTGCTGAAGCTGCTGATTCTATTTTACAATTCATCAACACTTTCAAAGATTATCTAGAATTAAGTGATTAAATAGAAATGCTAGAAACCGCTTTTTATATTGTGCAGATAGGCAAGTTCGGTTAAGTTTATTGTCCAGATTACATCATTCGTTTAATTGATTCTCAGTTTAGTATTCGTGATTTATATCTAGAGAATAACAAAGAAATTATAAAAATCAATTATTATATGTATTAAAATTTACAAATAAAAATATCAATTAAAGTTTGATATATATAATCAAATATATTTTTAAAAATTATAAATATTTTATAAATCAATTAAGTATATTCTTAAAACAATTCTTTTAGTCAACTACTAAAGAAATAAAAATGATTTTTAATCAGCTTTTAAAATTCAGCATTTCTATAAATTTTAAAGAATATTTGTTTTGAAAGAAAGACTTCTGCATTCATTTAAAATAATTAAAACTATTTTATGAATGGAAGGTTAACTGATGATGGATATTTAATTGAATCAGAAGACAGACCAGTATTCAAGAAATCTCTTGAAGGAAAAATAATTCAAAAAATAAGCACAGACAGTACATATTTCAACACACTAAAAGCTGTGAATAAGATGATTTAATCTCTTAATTAAGATGAATCAGCTGGTGCATACTAAAAAGAATATGTATAGCTTTTCAACATGCTGATGTCTACTGTAGTCAATGATCCTAAGAAATAGTCGAGTACACTTGATTACCTGATTGAAGGTTTTGACCTAATTGCAAATAGTCCTTTTGACGACTACTTTATTCACGAAGGACTTATGGAATTTGATTATTAACATGGTAAGGGAATTAATGATCTCCAAAGGCAGTTTAAGGAATGTGAGGATGGATATAAATACCAATTCTTTGGAACATTTGATAGTGGTTGCCTTATGATTGGTCAAATTGATGTAACTAAGTCTCAATCTCAAGAAGCATAAAAAACAATTACCGCAAATCTAAACAAATTATTTTATACTGAGAACAAGACTATTGCCAGTCACATTTACCTTGCTATGAAACTGAAGAAGGCTATAAGATCTAGAAGATCCTATTTCTTCTAACAACAAAAATTGAAGACCTTCAGCTATGAAGATAGAGTGTACTCTGGAGAAATTGGTCTTCAATAAATGCTTTTAATTAATGAACTTCCTGGCATGCAAGTTCTCACTATGTTAAAGGACATGATCAAAAAACAGGTTATGCTGAGACAAATGATTATCTCAAAGTATGCTACTAACTCACTAGATATTCACTACATCTTGGCCAAGGCTAATGAGCTACAAACAGTAAATGATTAGTTCTTTGAATATGTCAACAAGTTCATGAAGGAAAAAGGAGGAATATTGAGTGAATTTGTCGATCTTTAGCTCAAGTAATTTTAATATATTATATAAGGATGAGAACAGTATTGATGAGAAACTAGCAGACACAAGAAAGTAATTCCAAGAGATAAACATTGAGATTAATTCTTGGATGAATCAGAAAGCTGAGCCAAACTTGGTTAATATTATTTAATATTCTATTTGGTTGAAGTTGAGAGAAAAAGCACCAAGTATAAGATCAAGTGGGAGAGTCTCAAATTATTCGAAAAGAAAGAAAGACTTATTGCTGTCTTAAGAAAGAAGCAGCAGATCATTTCTTCTCAATGAAGTGATTATTTAACATGATTATTAACCTTTATTTCAAGTTATATTTTAATTTCAAATCAAAAACTTAACCACCAGTCATTTTTATTATTTTACGACATGAAATGATTTTAATTGATAATGATAATTATTTTAATGTTTAATCAAATTATAAACCTTGAATTTCAAAGAGAATTGAGGTTAACTCCCATAGATTATATGAAATCCTTGGCATCCTCATCCCCAATACTGAGATTTTTAAGTGTGGTTTTGATTCTCAAAGCATTCTGCTCATCATTCTCTTTTGGAAGTGCTTCTGCAAGTGCGCTTACTATTTGTATCCTGCCTTCTGGGTCGTTTTTGTCAAGGAAAAAGATGGAGTAATTTAGCATGATCGTAATGATGGCATTTCTGATATTCTTGTTGTCACTGAAGACAAATTGACAAAGATTATCAAGCACAAACTATCTTCTTTGAAGCATCAAGTATACAGAGGCTGAGTTGTTAAAGAGATTAGTAACACATCTCAGCCCAATTAATTAAGTTGGCTGGGGAGAGTGACCATCCTTGATGAAAGATATTAAAGTGGATAAGCACTCAATGCCTGTCTCAAACAACTTATAGCTTTCTGAGGAAGATGGATGCATTAAGAACATTCTGTAAATAAAATTAATCCCCATATAATAGAAATTTATGCTTAAGAGGGATTAAGAATTTAATACATAATTTACATTAAAAAATAACATTTTTTAATTTTAATTTATTAATATAAATAATAATGAATAAATGAATATTATTTTTCTCAATCATTTATTTATATTATTTCAATTTAAAAGTATTATGAATAATTTATTTTCATATTTCTTTTACCATAAAATTATACTGCCTTACTTTTAAAGTTTATTGGCCAATATGATGGTGTTTAACTTCTTGACAAGTTCATGGCCTTGCTTTGATGCTTTAGAAGAGTGATACATAGGTTTATTCTTGATTAATTCTAAGAAACTTTCAAGTGTTTACAACTCATTATCACTCAAAATACCTAATTCAGAGTTAAATTCTAGCAATTTCTTTTTGGGATTCTCGACATTAATTTAATCGAAGAATAGTAGTGTTTTCATTCCTTCTATTTTAGTTTCTACAACTTTCTTAGAAGCTGATTAATCTCCTGGTTGTTAAGATTTATTTCCAGCTTTTTTCTCTGCTAAATCACTTGTCACAAAACTGCTTGAATTTTGCTTAATAAAAGCAGAGATCTACTCGCAATAGTAATTAAATTTAGACCTTCTCTAATTACGAACTTATCTGCTGCAACTATAAAATTATTCTAGCATTATCAAATGGCAACTTTCTTAAAATATTATCACCCAAATCTACATCGAATATGTGATCATACTCTCCTGCTTCAAATATTCTATCTCCTTCATATTGCTTGGCAGTTCCACCACCTGGTGCACTAATGACATCTCCAATTTTCTCCCATTTCCCTGCTTTCCAGCAGTATGCTTCTGCTTATGTACCATTCTTAAACACCTTAATCTCTCCTTCTTTGCCTTTAGTGGTTTGCATCTTTTATAAAGTGGGAAGTGTATCCATATCGATTTAATCACCCATTGCTGTGGCCTTGCACTCATCTTCATACTCTCTAAGTCCTTCACCTTCTCCTTTTCTAGTGTGATCTCTAGTAAATGTTCTAATTTTGTAGTCTTCTCCACCTGTAACAATATCCCCAAGATGATTTTTTGTTACTGACCAAACTGTTCTAGGATGCTCAATTGTCTACACACATTACTAATCTCTCCAAACTTTGCTCCATTAATTTACATCACTTGCTGATAGTAATTCCCCAGAATCTTAATATCTACTTAACTCTGCTAGATTCATACCATCAATCGATTGTAACTTAAAACAAAGCATGAAGCGAAACCTATATGCATAACTAATCATCTCCTAATTTTTAATTTCAACAAAATCCCTTATAAAATAATCAAAAAATTTCTTTTTGATTATTTCTTAAGTAACCATCTTCTAGAAATAAACTGTTTGTAAGAAATTTAATCTTGATTCATTGATGTGAATTTTAATTTTAAAAAAATAACAAAAGCAACTTTATAATAAAATATTCCTTTACTTTGGTCAATTACGTAGTATACTATAATAAAACTAAATTAAAAATAAATATTCTTTCCAAACAAATTGTTACATGTTATAAATTTAGGTACTTTAATACCAATACCCCAACCTATGCCTGGAACTTCACAAAATTAATATATTTAATTTTAATGAGCATCTAATTCTCTTTCCATGTTTCCATTATACCAAATATAAAAATTAGTTTCAATGTTTGCTTTTCTTTTCCAGTTTCAACGTCCCATATCTTAGCAGTGTAATTATACTTCAGGAATAGACTGACTTAAACTATTATGAAATTTGATTGTAGATCAACCTTAAATATCTTAGTGTCGTTACTTCAATAAAGATATGTAAAAACTTACGATGGAGCAATTGAGTAAATAAATCCAGAGTGGTACTTCATTTCTTTCTCCATTTGATACTTCCAATTTAAAATATTCATTAGCATGAAAAGTTTGGTTGAGGTGTCTATAGACCCACTCAGCATGTATCCATTATCAAGATACAGAGAACATTCTATTAAAACACATAGTCATTCAGAAGAGTTGATTGGGAGTAGGGATCATGATGAGTTTATTTAAGCAATTATCAAACATGCTTTTTTCTTCCATTTTATTATTAGTTTTGCTTAAAATTGATATGCGGGAATTTATTAGTTTTATTAACCAACTTAATTCCTTATATTTAAATTTAAAGCATGTTCGACGATGACAACTAGCCTATTGTGTAAACTCATTATTTACTCGATGTTTTAATAAACACTTGCAGTTCATCAGGGAAGTGTTAGAACTGTAGCTACTCTTTTTGGGGGTAAACACTTCCAAAGCTTATAATTGTAAATTAAGCTAAAATATATACCATTAAAATTCATTTGAATCTCTAAGAAATAATTTTTTTTAAAAAACCTTTAATCCTTCAAGAATGATTTTTTTATTAAAATTAAAATTCATTTCAATATTCATTTTTCAATTTACATTATTATAATTTTTTAAATAAGTACTCATTTAATTCAAAAATATAATTTATGTAATTAAATGTCATTTCTTATAATAAGATTAATAGATTTTCATGACTATAATTATTTAAGAATCCAATAGGATAAAATAAATTATATTAAGATTTTTCAATTAATTATGTTTACATATATTTAAATTCTTTTAATATGCAAAATGCAATATATGAGAATTTAAAATTTATGGGTTGAGTTTGATGGATAAACCAATTGTCCTGTATCCAACCTCCTACTCTTGATAAATTTATAAAATTATTTTAATGCTAGATAATTCGAATGGAAAGTATCATTTTAAAAGATTCCATAAGTTTATTAATGATTCAATGATACATTTATTAGAATTCTCTAAGATGGTTTCTTCACAGGAAGTAAATAGATTTTAATTGATCTCCTCGGAAATCCAGTGATGTAGTATGAAGGACATGAGGGCGCTGTCAATAGTTTACTAAAAATAATATATTCCTGAGGAATTTGTCAGTGGATCTTGGGATGGGTAAGATTAATCTAATAAGTTATTTATCATACTATTGTAGAACTGCTAAGATTAGATGATATATTATAAAATAAAATATTACTTACAAACCTTGCCTGGGCATTCTCATGCTACAGCTGTTTTATCTTTAGCCAATGGAATTGTGATTACTGGAAGTCAAGATAAAAAGATTAGGATTTGGTATCATTTACTTTATTTAGGCTCATGATGATATCATCAGACAATTTTGATAATTATTAAATATAGAGGACTTTATGCTCTAATGATGAAACTGTAAAGTTATGGTCGATTATAAATTATAATAATTTGATTAAGAGTTAAGAGGCCATTCAGGATACGTATTTTCAGTTGCCATGCTAGATTCTATAAACTTATAAGTGATGATCGCACTGTAAAAGTTTGAATTTAAGATAGATCATTATGCTTTTAAAATATTTGATAATGGATCTAATCCATTAGTTGAATTTAATAAAAAAAAGCCTATTTGATTAATATTTAAAGAAGGTCTTCACAAAGCATATTGCTTTATAAATATAAAATTTATATAAAAGAAGTTGTTTAGATTCCCAGCTGACAAAGCTCTACCTGCTTTAGATATTTACAGAATGTTTAAAATAAATGTCCTAATTTGAATATATTTAATTGTAATTATATTATTTTTCACAATTTGCCATCTCTCCCTCATATAAATGTTGTTGGATAATAAAATTTTTCTTCACATGGCTCTGGACACAAGTAACCCTTACTAGTAGCTCATGTTTAAAGCTATGATATCGTATTGCCAAATGGTGACTTCAAGATAATGACAAGAGATGATCCTCACTTCTTCTATTATATTCATTCATTTGGTTGTCTTGGTGTTATTACTAGAATGTCGATGAGTGTTGAACCAACTTTCAATTGTTTTAAGGCCATTTACGAGGATCTTGACTGGAGTATATTTGACAAATAAGAGACAACTGATTAAGTGTTTAAGAGTAGTGAATTCTTGAGCTTGTTCACAGACTGGAAGACTAGAAAGATGTCATCAGTGTGGGTTGCTCATAAATATCACGATGAAAAGGATTGTCCTAAGTATGCACCTAATTACTTTGAAGCAGAGCATATTAAAACCTTAAATGTTCATCCAGTCAGAGGAAGAGATTCAACACCATGCGTATTTGTGGGATCAGGTTCTTGGAAAGAAAAGATATATCATTTCTTCCCAGACGCTCCTCCAAGTTCTGGAGGTGATGAATCACACACAGAATACTTCATCCCATATAAGAATTTCAAATAAGCCCTAGAAGCATTGTATGCTATCAGAGAGCATTTCATTCACTTAGTGCAAGTATCTGAACTGAGATTTGTAGCTGCAGATAATATACCAATGAGTCCAGCTAAAGGTCAAGATGTAGTAGGCTTCCATTGGACTTGGTTCAGAAAACACGATGAGATTCTTAAAGTTCTTCCTTTGATTGAAAAGACTCTTGCACCATTTAACCCTAAGCCTCACTTTGGAAAGTTATTCATTTTAGATGGTCCCACTTTCTTGTAGAGATTTGGACAAGACTTAGTTACACTTAGAGATCTAGTTGTTAAGCACGATCCTCATGGAAAATTTTCAAATGAATATAGTACAAAATATCTTAATTTGACATATCCTATTAACAGCAAGACAACAGAGAGACCTAAATTGTGACAACAATAATTCGATTAGAGATAATAAGTATAGTTAATTTCTTAATATTTATTTCAAAAATATCTCACTTAATTTATCCACTGTCATGTGTAGCTGTAATCATAGATCCAACTATCTTATTAAAATAAAGTTACAAGAGATGGCAAATTTGCGAGTGCTTTACCAGCTTTATCAACATGCCTGATAAGTTCAGAGTAAGTAATACCTGCTCCGAAATGCACAACTTTATCTTCAACTGTGACATCCTTGAAGTTAACGAGTGATATAATGACACCTTATTTATACGAATCAGCAATGAGATTGAATGTGTGTCCAGTACCCTAAGTTTTCACATACTTAATGGATGGATCTCTAAGAATTGCTTGAATTTCCTCCACTGACTTAGGTTGCACAATTTTACTTGTCGAGTAAGTGATGGTTTCAGCCCAATTCTTGTGCTCTCTTGCGAAGCTGCTTGAAGAATCAGTAAGAAGTAAAGTCGATTCCATTATTGAAATGATTTTGCTGTAGATATTGCTAAGGTTATTAAAATTCAGTTTAAAAATTAAATGTAGTTTATATTATCGACAGGCTTATAAACTATTACAAAGACTATAAAATTTATTTGTAATAAATATCCATATTATTAAATTATATTTATAGAAATATCTATTAATATATATAGATTATTATGTGAGCAATAAATAACTAAGGAAATATCAATATAAATTGTTTGAGAAGTTTGATAAATTTTAATATGTAAAGCTTAACTTATTGCATGAGATTAAGTTTTATAAGTTGTGATTTGTTTTCAATGAATATATAAAATCCAACAAATTTAAATGATAAAATTAATAAAAGTATTAATTTTAGAGATAATTTCAAATTTATTTCCCTTTAATTGTTTCTTTTTCAGTCCACAAAGTAAGAATTTTTAGCATAATATTAAGCTATTTAAACAGAGAAGACTTTTAAATGAACTGTAAGTAAAAAGTAATTTAACTTAGATATTAATAAACTTTGATAAGAAAATTAATAGAAAGCTTGTTAATTTTCTGAAATATTTAGCTGCTAAATCTATATCATTGAATATTATCATAACAATATCTACCATCAATTTACTGTTAAAATTAAAAGTTTAAATAGATCCAATTAATTAGTCTATTCATCCAACTCAAAATCATATTTATTAAACAAATTTATTTTGATACTTCTAATTTAAATGGTTTTATTTATTTCCCTATATTTTCTTATTTATTTTATAACAACTTCTATATTTAATTTTAGGTTATTTCAATTATTTTACTTTTTATGTAGTCAATTTTTAAATAAATGATTATTAAAAATATGAAGTTAATAAATTATTAGGAAATAAGTATTATTATATTACAGATGCCTCAAACACTGTGTTTTGTAAAAAGAATAGTAGTTTATCTATTTATAATATTTTATTTGTACTGCCTAGTAAGCCTGAGATCTTACTAGGCAGGTGTTTTTGATAGAGAGACATAGGCAGGGATTAGTTTTATAAGAATTCAAAGATAATGAAGATGAAACATTTTGTAATATTCTTACCAATGATTACAAAGTTCTTTCAATCGAAAATATAAATAATATTGATTATTTAATTTGAGTAGATCTAGTACATTGAGGAATACCTCTAATAAAATATGGAACATACAAGCTTTAAAAGTTAGAATTAAATCTGATTTTTTTAAACTCTATTTATTTGTAATGTAACTAATTGAAGTGAATTCTTCATTAAATCTCTTCATTTAAAAGAAGATATTATAGTTTTTCTAAAGAAATTTAATTAATTAATAGGTCTATATATATTTAAAAGATTCAATACTATATTCATCTTTGTTATCAATTAAAAAAAAGATTGTCAGTGTTTTTTTATATTTCATGAATATGCCTAATTATAATTCTAAATGAGGAGATATTTAATGCTTCTAAATATTTAACACTTCCCAAAAATTCTTTTTCATCTTTTTCTAAAATTATAATTATTTATAATTGAAGTGTGATAATAAACTCTAGTTGAGATTATTAGTTTTGAATGTGCTCAGAGTTAATTTATGTTAGAATTTGTAAATCAAATTTTAGGCTTTTGATATTCATATTAATAACCTTAGGGAATCCCAATTGTATATTGAGGCTGGACTCCACCCATTTACTGCTGCTGTACTCCTCCCATATAAAATGGCTAGCCTCCATTCATAAACGGAACCTGACCTCCAACCATTTGTGGAGGCTGATATCCCCCCATAGAAGGCTGAACTCCAACCGCCTAAGGCTGGAACTATTATTGCTAATTTGGAGGTTAAACATATTTTTGCTATAATTCATGTGCTAAAGTGTGATTGACTGTGGACCCAAGCATTGAGTAATCCACGTCTGCTCTGATTCTTTAGTTTACTTCTGCTGCCTAATTATTCATATTAGCAGCATTATAGTTTTCATGATTCATGGCGTTTTCAATATTCTCCAATTTCCTTGAAGCATCTACAAGCTTTTCTTATTGAATTCTTGAAGTTTCAGCTGTGCCAATTAATATCTCGACTCTCTTATTGTTAGTCTTTTTAATTTCGTAATCTTCTATACTTATTTTTAGTGCTTACATTTCAACTAGCAAAAGATTCTGTTTTCTCACATCCCTTTATCTCAATGCTTGAGCATATTAAAATTCAAGGTTTTGATAATTTCCCTTTTTCATTGTATATTCTGCCTCCAATCTATGATCTTATAATTTTTAAGTCAACGTTCTTTATGCAGGAGCATTATGGATATATATTTTGAAAAATACAAGATAAAACAAATTGATTAAAATAAATTTCAATTCCTATTAATTAAGTATAAAATTGGAAAATAAGAAAAGCTTTATCATCTTTAAAATTACCTTCGTATGTGTCCATCAGCGTGAATTAAATTTCCCTAATAAATTTTCTTTATTCTTTACTGAAGTTTTACTTTCTTTCTTACCACTAGTTGTATGAACGATTATTAGAGTAAATTCAGATGTTTTATCAAATATAATTTACAAAATTATTGTGAATAAACTCCCACTATATCTTCGACTTCAAAGGTTTCCAATTAATTTATAATTAGAAAATAAATTTATCAATTTACTTCTATATAAACATGATTACTCGTCATACAGCAACCCATATTCAACTTTACGACCAATTTTTAATATTGTAATTTTTATATTTAAATTAACTTATTAATCGATTATAATTAAATTTAAGCTTTATTTTAACTTATGAATAGTGAGGGTGTGATTTTTTAAGGGGCAAGTGTAGCATCAAGAGAGCTTGTCAAATCACTTCAAGATTAAAAGGAACTCCTTGCTCAGATTGATACTAAGATTTATGAATTTTAAAGGCAAATGGTTATAGCAGATTAAAAATCCCTAATAAATTATACATACATTAATCTAATTAACTTTTTAGTGAAAAATGATAATTATATTACATTGATTTTAAAAATGATGAAATTTTTAAAGAAATATTGAGATTGAATTTTAGCATACAAAAAGTAATTTAGACAAAAGATATTCTAAAGTATGGGCAGAAAAACAGAAATTTGACAGAGATATATTTCAGAGATCATTCATCGAATAACCACAAGATATTCTGATCACATTGTACAGCTGTGTATTTGTATGCACTCTATCCTTTGAGTTCTTAATTTTATGTCAAAATGTCTAATTGCCATTATAAATATTTTGCTTTTTAACTCTCATTTTTTAATTCCTTCTATAGATAAATTAAATTAATATTATTAACTAAAACAATTTTGAATTATCATTATAAATCATTTTTAATTTTAAAGAAACTTATTGAAAAATTAAATAAAGTATAGTTTTTAAAACTACTTTCACAAAAGAGTATTTTAATAAATTTCTTTTAGATTATTGAGTTTTAATCCTCAACAATAAGCCTTTTTGCACTAATAACTCTAGTTGGCATTTCTAGATAAGGCAAAGTACGAGAAAGAAATTCTTTAATTTAAAAGAGCTCACACTATCCAAAACTTCAGAGGAATTAAGACACCAGTTGAGAATTACTGCTAGCAGTGCGATGATTTTGTTATCACAAAAACCAAATGGGGAGGTAGTGACTGCCAAAGAAACACTTCGTAGGTTTGTCTCAATATTCCTTGTTGTTGCTGCTGCGGAATCATTCCTTACCTATTTTGCTGCTTCTTCACAGTTAGGCACTATTGTCCCAAAGATAGAACTGATTTCGGGGCAAGTGCAAATAATAAATGAAATAGTTAAAATTGGTCTTAATCTTATTGATATTTAGTAAATTTATAAGGATATAATTCTTTGATTAGAGTTAATTCACAAAATACTAAGTTTTATAATATTAATCATATAATTTACTAATAATTTTTTAAACTGTCAAATCCTTTCCGGCATTTTTTAAATATCAAGTTTTAACATTATGCAAAATTTTGATTTTTATATAATAGTTTACTACTTTTATAAATTAATTATTATACAAATTTATATTTATTATAAAATAATAATATTAAAATCAATGATATATTTTAATAACTTTAAGTAAAATTCTATATCTTGATTCTGATTTTCAATCATTATATTATTGTACAAATACATTTGATTTTTGAATATAAATTAAAATTAAATTAAAAGAATAAATTTTTAACTAAATAAGGAGATTGAATTAGTAAAATTTAGATGTAATAAATATGTCGAGAAGAATTATTTGTATGTGAAACAGTTTTTAGTTTATTAGTAGGTTAGAAAATTAGTTTAGTAGTATGTGTAATAAGTGCTTAAGTAAGTATGATAGATAATCTGTGTATCTTTTATCACATTAATGCGCTTTAATGCTGAGTTAGTTAGGGCACTTTTATTTTTCTTTGAATTTTATTGTTAGATGGAGTGTTTAATTAGTATTTATTTATAGGATCAGAGGAAGTTTCAGTAGCTACAGAGGCACTACCAGAGAAAATACCTCAAGACAGAAAAGAAGTTCCAGTAGACTGCCCAAACTTTTCAGCTTAAATTATGTGGTTTCATATCTCCATAGTATACATATCTCGAGTGTGAGACTTAAGCATGAGAGTTGATTCAAAACCCCAAAACCCTTTAAAAGGTGTATAAGTGCTTTAATTTATAGGGTATAGTTGGGGTCTTATTGGGATTAGTAGAGAAATTAGGTCAAATTGCATAATGAGAAATAGAAATTAGAGAAATTTAGGGTCTATTTATGATGAGTAATATTATGATATATTGCTTAAGCTTAGGTATGGTACGAGTATTAATATAAACTAAGTCAAATCTGTACTAAATTATGCAGCTTTGGCTAAGTTATTGCGCAAGAGTGCCTAAACTGTTAGGTATCACTGCTTGCTTGCTGTTTATCATAGTAACTCAGGAACTTGAAAATATCCTCCAAGAAATTAAAAGTTCTCTCAGGGTCATATTGACTACCTCTGCGACTAGGAGACTTTCAAGTATTCGGCACCTTTATCATTAGACTAGCGAGCTGTGATGTTTCATCGCAAGTTTCCTGACATGCGTATCTTTCCTATAGCCAATATTTAAAGAAGAAATGTTATTTCTTTCAAGACTGTCATTAGAGTGAAGAGAGGGATTGATTTTACAGTACCATTTTATAGTAATAATTTAAACTATATATATATGATTAAATGCAGAGGGCTAATGACAATAACATAAAGTTCATACACGCTGATGAAGCTGTGTTTACCTTCAACGCCTTTATAAATAAGTCTTGGTATAAGAAGAATGATAATAAATAAGTCTACGATTATAAATTAAAGGTTGTAATCAGGTTTAGAGAGTTATGTTATTCATCCTCGCTCTTTTAAGCGAAAGTATTACTTAGAGTTCCTACATAAGTTGAGAGAAAAATACAACGATTAGGAGATCATACTGTTTGTTGACAACTTCTCAGTTCATAAGACTAAGGAGTCTAAAAAAGCTTATGAAGAGTTAAACATAACTCCTGTATTTAACGTTCCCTATAGCCCACAGTTAAATGGAATCGAATTCTATTGGAGTTAAATCAAGACTCACTACTAGAAGCTGCTGCTGTATCATCTTGTGCATGACTTGCCCATCGATACAGTAGACTTAATTCAAAGCAGCTGTAAGAGAGTGAGCATAGATAAGACAACAATTTGTGCGAGAGAGGAGAAGAATGAATGTTTATAAATAAGTTTTAGATTTAAATGAATGAATAAGTTCAGATATTAAACTAACCCATAAAGGGGTTTGGCTTCTCTTTCTTCTCCTCTTCTTATGGCTTGCTTAGGCTAATATTTCTTCTCTTAGTGACAGCTCCTGCATCTATGTTCATATCATCTGGTTTTAAGACATCTCTATAAAGCCTCTTGCTACCTCATTATTTGTCTGCGATTTTCTCTCTCTGTGAACCTTTGGATGTTATTTCATTAGGAATATACCAATTCTAGGTTTCACTACATTGTTATGTGTCAAAGCTTACTAAGCTCTGCAAGCTAGTTCTCTCATATTAGTATGATTTGCTACTTTTAATCTTCAGGAGAAATAGAGTAGTCTTTCTTGTGAGCTTCTTCAATGATCTCTCTGAGATAGCTCTCTCTTAAAGTTCCAAGAACACCAAAGAAGAAGCTCCTTTCTGGAGTTTGTAAGAGAGTTGTTTCTTGGTAGGAAGATAAACTTCCAACTCTTCATCTTTCATCGCATCCTCGTAGAGATTAGTGACTGAAATCTCTGTGTAGTTTGGTATTTCTATCAACTTAATTTAATTTTTTTTGAGGGCTTTCTTTTCGTCACAGAGTATCGCTTTTAAGAATGAAATTTTGGTACCTTCCATTGCTGGAAGGAATAATCCAACTGTATAATATGTTAATAGTCATCAAGTTATCTTACCATGTAAAGTTAGGTATCGATATAGATCTTCCTTACTTCTGAAATCTTGAGATCATTTCTTAAGCTTCAACCCTCTTCATTGCAGTACTTATAGATTCCATCCTTGTTCCTTCTCTTGTTATTGAATTTCAAATTTTAATATATAGAGTTCTGGATCCTACTGTTAAAAATCTTAATATTAAATATGGGCATCTTATAGGAGGTCAACCTGGTAAGGATACGTGGAGAAAGCTGGCAGAAGCTGTAACAAACTTCAGAGATGGAGCTCCATTTTTATCAATTTAGTTCCATTAAATTAGTACTAAATTTGTTTAAATTTAATTAGTACTGGTACTAATTTAGTTTAATTTTAATTGGTACCAATTAAATAGTACCGAAACTTAATTAGTACCTAGATTTAAACTTATGAGGTTTCAATGGAAAAGCTCCAAATTGGTTCAAGACCTAATTGGTACTAGCACCAACCTGAATTTTATCTAAAGTGGTACAAAAATTAAAAATATTAAGCATGAAATTTGTAAAATTATAGTTATAAACTAAGCATAAATATGTCTAATACTTCAAAATCAACCATTATTGTTGCTATGGAAGGTATTAAACAGAGTAACAATAACTAATAGGTTATTAGAGCTTTGTAATAGAAATTTAAATTTGAATTTAAACATGGCGCTAACTTAAATCGTTAAGCAATCTCTGTTGGAACAGGATAATCATAGCTAAACTTTGGCTCAACTAAAAAGCCTGAAATTATTAATGTTGAGAGGGAGGTAGAGCTAAGAGCTCTTAAATTTGAAGCAGAGCTTTTTATCATAGAAGTATTAAACAAGAAGGAGAGTGCAGAGATAGGGGTTTAAACTTAAATTGATTATGTCGAGGAACTAAAAGAACAGCAACCATTTTAAAAGATTAAAACATATTAATGTTAAGACTGCTAGAATATTTTCTCAACCAAACAAAGCTTGAAGAGAGACCTGAAAGATGTACACTCTGGCAAAGTCAAGATCTATTTCAAGCATGAAAAGGTAGATGGTAGGTATTAGTGCACGACATGCATGAAACCATATACTCAATCAGCCAAAGTAAAGAGGCATACGCAAAAGCATCACCTCAGCGAGTTCTTGATTGAAGATTAAGAGATTAAAAAACTAGCACCAGCTAAAAGAAAACCTAATACTCTTGAATAATAAAGAGAGCAATAGGAGAAACATAAGAAGCAGAAGCGATTTGAATCGATGAACCAACCAGTAGGCAATACAATCTCAGCATATTTCTAAGCGAAAGCTATGAATATACCAGCATTAAATGTAGTTAACCTCAGCACTTGTATTGAAAATTACTTGAATATAAATGTGCCTGCAAAAGCAAATGGTATAGTAGTTGATGAGTATGCATACAAGGTGTATCCCTTCAGTTATCTTCTTAAGAACCAACAGTATTAGAACGAGTTTGCTAATGAATACATGGTTCTTAGAGAGGCCTAAAGAAAAGATTGCAAGAATTTGCTTATGTTAGATGGTGTCATATTAAACTATGGTTTTATCGCACTAAGACTCAAGAAATTTGAAATGACTTTGAGAGACTATCACTTTCATAATCGATAACCCAATGATTTAAACGATATACTTTCAGAAATGATAAAGGGTGTCAAGGAGTTGCATGAACTTGGGTATGTTCATAGAGATTTGAAGTCTGAAAATGTAATGCTGAATCTCTGCCCATTATAAGTAGTTGTAATCGATTTCAATAGAGCTTTAAGATAAGAGATCGTTACTTTAGCATAAGTACTTGGGACTCTAGGATACTTCCCAATAAAAGAGAAGTGGACAAATGGTTCTGTCTATTTGAATGTTTGGGAAGTAGCTGCAATAACATTAGAAAGTAATACTGAAAGTATGTCTTACTTTGGTACTAAACATGAAAAGCAATCTATAAGTTTGGATTAGAAACACGTAAAGTAAGAAGATATCTGCAAAGAAATTAAAAGCATAGTAGAGATGATAATCGTTAGAGCTCCAAACTATCTTCGATAAACATTAGATGATATCCTTGACCCACTAGAGAAAGCACGTTCAAAAGATACAATAAAGATAACCAAATAAAATTTCTTTGAATTAATAACACTATTACTCATTAAATATTCCTTAAATTCACATAAAATCTAGATTTTGGCTACTAACCTCAATAAGACCCCAACTATACCCTACAAATCAAAAGCGCTTATAAACCTCACTAAGGGGTTTTGGGGTTTTGATTATTGTACAACATGCAAGAAGTCTTATAATCACTTAGCCAATTTAAAGATGCATATGCAAAAACACTACTTAAGCGAATCCCTGATTAGAGATGAGAAAACTTTAAAGCTTATACCTGCTAGAAAAAATAACTCTCTTGAGTCATAAAGACATCAGGAGAAAAGGCTAGAGTAAGAACAGTTTTGAATCAATGAATCAGCCGGAAAATGAAACTCTTATAGCATGTCCTAAAGAGAGAGCTATGTATATACCTGCATTGAATGCAATATATATTGAAAGCTGTATTGAAAATTTCTTGCTTTATGATCTGCCAAACAAGGATAATCTTATAGTGGTTGGTGAGTACGCTTACAAAGTTTATCCTTTCAAGTATCTCATTAAAAACGAGCAGTATCAAAATGAATACATGATATTGAGGAGACTGATAAAAAATAGTTTAAAAACTTACTTAGACTAGGCGGATTTATTATTGAGCTTGGCTTTGTTGCATTAATAATTAAAATGTTTGAAATGACTTTGTGTAAGTATCTTTATCATAATAATTACCCAGATGATTTAAATGAGAAACTGTAAAAAAAATGATTAAGGGTGTTTAAGAGCTCAATAAACTTGGGTATGGACATAGAAATTTGAAGCCGGAAAATTGTATGTTTAATCTCAGTCCATTAGAAATTGTAGTCATTGATTTTAATAGAGTGATATCATAAGAAATAGTGACTTTGGCTAAAGTGCTTGGCAAAGCAGTATACTTTACAATCAAGGAAAAATAAACTAATGGCTCTATTCAATGGGATGTTTGAGCAGTTATTGCCATAATCTTAGAGTGCGATATGGAAAGTATGACTTACTTCGGAACAAAAAACAAAAAATAATCAATTTGGCATCTAAACATAAATAACGGGAATAGTATGCAATGAAATGAAGAAACATTTAGAGATGATAATCGTTAGAGCTCATGCTTATCCAAAATAATAGCATGAAGACACCAGATAGCTAGATTCAAGAAGTATCACAAAGATAAGTAGATAAAATTTGTCTGAATAAAGTGTACTAATATTCTTTAAATATTCATTAAAATCACATAAAACAAGCGTATTCTCTGCTAATCCCAATAAGAAGCTAACTTTAATCTAAAATAAATAGACTTTTAATCCTAATTATGATGTTAAAATGTTTTGATTCAATCAAAGTAATAAAAATAAACTAATTTTAAGGTAAATAAAAATATAAATGTAAAAACCCAATTTTATTTAAAAGATAGGTATATAAAAATATCAATAAAAAAATTAAACAAAAAGAAAAATACAAAATATATGAACGAATTTATTTTTCATTATTTTTATTAAAAAAAATTAAAATAAAAAAAAATGTTTACTATAAATTTCTTTGGCTTACAGGTGGGTTTTCTTTGGCTTACAGGTGGGTTTTCTTTGGCTTACAGGTGGGTTTTCTTTGGCTTACAGGTGGGTTTTCTTTGGCTTACAGGTGGGTTTTCTTTGGCTTACAGGTGGGTTTTCTTTGGCTTACAGGTGGGTTTTCGTTGGCTTACAGGTGGGTTTTCTTTGGCTTACAGGTGGGTTTTCTTTGGCTTACAGGTGGGTTTTCTTTGGCTTACAGGTGGGTTTTGGGGTTTTGGGGTTTTGGGGTTTTGTTATATTATTAATAGGGGATTTGTGGACCGTATGATAGTATAGAAAACGCCTAATTTTATTCATTGACATTGTATGCTGACAAAATGTCTTACTTTTATAGAACTCTTAATTCTAAGAAAAACTCGGTACGAAGGAATCACTATGTGACTTTTATTTTTTGAGCTATGACCTCGTAAAGATTGGATTTTTGATATTTTTGTTTAAAAGTGACGAAAACCCCCAAAATAGACATTTTTGCTAGTTTTTTGTATTTTTTTAAAAATTTAACATGGGTGAGGTTTTGATATCTTTATTACGGTTATGTGGTTTCATTTCCCCAAATTTGTCCCCCCATCAATACTTGCAAAAACAAATTATGGATATAATTATATAACATAACTATTGACTTTAGAGACAAGATTTCACAAAGGTCACTTTAAAATTGTATTTTTGAATATAAAATCATTAACTTCTTAAAAATTATGAAAAAAATAAAAAAGATGAATATATTAAAAATAAAGTTGCTTCACTCGACATATAGCCTTTAAAAATTTTTTCAAAACATGGTGTTAGAAAAAATATTTGAAAATTCCTGACTACTGTTCATGAAAAATTAGAGTTATATATAAAAGGGAAATTTCATTATAAAAATAGAATAAGAAATAATTAAAGATATAAGAATTTCATTAAAAGGAAAATAAAATTAGGGATTAATAAAGATTGATAAAATTTGTGACTACTTACTCATAAAATTGTACAAAACCCTGAAAACCTGACAAATTTGATAAGAAAACCCTACAATTTGATAAGAAAACCCGATCAAATTTAATATATTGAAAAAGTTGTAAGAAATTAAATTTACTTCAATATAATACTAAAATCCTTAATAAATTTAGAAAACCTAGAAATCCTTTTTATTAAGTAAGAAAAACTCTACTAAAACAAACAATTACTTACTACCTTTGGTTTCTCTCAGGGTTTTGGTGAAAAGGTGTCTCTGGGTTTTCATATATTAGTAAAGACTTCAAATACCTAATATAGCGCTGTTTCTTTGGCATTGCAAGTTTGACCTTGGGTTTTCATGTACTTCGCTTTGGGTTTTCATTCGTTACATTTTGGGTTTTCATACGTGACACAATACGCTCAGTCTTCGCTTCGCTCAGGACTGGCGTCCCAATTATAAAAATTGGTTCATCTTTGGCTTACCCGAAGGGTTTTGGCGTCAGCATTTTTTCAGGTTTTCAAATAAAAAAAAGTTCTTAATAAAATATTTACAAATTGGCTAAAGACCCCCCCCCACCCCCACCCCCCTTTGACTGTAAATTGAACACTTGTTATACATAAGTAAACCCTTTCATATAAATGAGATTAGACTACTATTATACTTGACGATATTTTTTTGAAAAAAGGTCACTTTTTGATAAAATGGGTGTAAAAGGGATAAATGCGCTGATTTTGTGTTTGTTATATTATTAATAGGGTATTTGGGGACCGTATGATAGTATAGAAAACGCGTAATTTTATTCATTGACATTTTATGCTGACAAAATGTCTTACTTTTATAGATCTTAAAATTCTAAGAAAAACTCGGTACGATGGAATCACTATGTGACTTTTATATTTTGAGCTACGACCTCGTAAAGATTGGATTTTTGATATTTTAGTGAAAAGTGACGAAAACCCCCAAAATAGACATTTTTGCTAGTTTTTTGTATTTTTTTAAAAATTTAACATGGGTGAGGTTTTGATATCTTTATTACGGTTATGTGGTTTCATTTCCCCAATTAGTCCCCCATCAATACTTGCAAAAACAAATTATGGATATAATTATATAACATAACTATTGACTTTAGAGACAAGATTTCACAAAGGTCACTTTAAAATTGTATTTTTGAATATAAAATCATTAACTTCTTAAAAATTATGAAAAAAATAAAAAAGATGAATATATTAAAAATAAAGTTGCTTCACTCGACATATAGCCTTTAAAAATTTTTTCAAAACATGGTGTTAGAAAAAATATTTGAAAATTCCTGACTACTGTTCATGAAAAATTAGAGTTATATATAAAAGGGAAATTTCATTATAAAAATAGAATAAGAAATAATTAAAGATATAAGAATTTCATTAAAAGGAAAATAAAATTAGGGATTAATAAAGATTGATAAAATTTGTGACTACTTACTCATAAAATTGTACAAAACCCTGAAAACCTGACAAATTTGATAAGAAAACCCTACCAATTTGATAAGAAAACCCGATCAAATTTAGTTAATTGAAAAAGTTGTAAGAAATTATATTTACTTCACTTTCTTTATCAAATCCTTAAGAAATTTAGAAAACCTAGAAATGATTTATATTTAGTAAGAAAACTCTTCTAAAACAAACAATTACTTACTATCTTTGGTTTCTCTCTGTGTTTTGGTGAAAAAGTGTCTCTGGGTTTTCATAGTATAATAAACACATAATATTTAATAAGAAGTGCGGTCTCTTTGGCTTTGCTAGTTTGACCTTGGGTTTTCATGTACTTCGCTTTGGGTTTTCAGGCGTGACACTTTGGGTTTTCATTCATGGCGCAATACGCAGAGTCTTCGCTTCGCTCAGGACTCGCGTCCCATTCCAATTAAAATTGGTTCATCTTTGGCTTACCCGAAGGGTTTTGGCGTCAGCATTTTTTCAGGTTTTCAAATAAAAAAAAGTTCTTAATAAAATATTTACAAATTGGCTAAAGACCCCCCCCCACCCCCACCCCCCTTTGACTGTAAATTGAACACTTGTTATACATAAGTAAACCCTTTCATATAAATGAGATTAGACTACTATTATACTTGACGATATTTTTTTGAAAAAAGGTCACTTTTTGATAAAATGGGTGTAAAAGGGATAAATGCGCTGATTTTGTGTTTGTTATATTATTAATAGGGGATTTGGTGACCGTATGATAGTATAGAAAACGCGTAATTTTATTCATTGACATTTTATGCTGACAAAATGTCTTACTTTTATAGATCTTAAAATTCTAAGAAAAACTCGGTACGAAGAAATCACTATGTGACTTTTAATTTTTGAGCTACGACCTCGTAAAGATTGAATTTTTGATATTTTTGTCAAAAAGTGACGAAAACCCCCAAAATAGACATTTTTGCTAGTTTTTTGTATTTTTTTAAAAATTTAACATGGGTGAGGTTTTGATATCTTTATTACGGTTATGTGGTTTCATTTCCCCAAATTAGTCCCCCATCAATACTTGCAAAAACAAATTATGGATATAATTATATAACATAACTATTGACTTTAGAGACAAGATTTCACAAAGGTCACTTTAAAATTGTATTTTTGAATATAAAATCATTAACTTCTTAAAAATTATGAAAAAAATAAAAAAGATGAATATATTAAAAATAAAGTTGCTTCACTCGACATATAGCCTTTAAAAATTTTTTCAAAACATGGTGTTAGAAAAAATATTTGAAAATTCCTGACTACTGTTCATGAAAAATTAGAGTTATATATAAAAGGGAAATTTCATTATAAAAATAGAATAAGAAATAATTAAAGATATAAGAATTTCATTAAAAGGAAAATAAAATTAGGGATTAATAAAGATTGATAAAATTTGTGACTACTTACTCATAAAATTGTACAAAACCCTGAAAACCTGACAAATTTGATAAGAAAACCCTACCAATTTGATAAGAAAACCCGCGATAAAAAATAATAAATTGAAAAAGTTGTAAGAAATTATATTTTCTTAAATATAATACTAAAATCCTTTAGATATTTAGAATACCGACAAATCCTATATATTTACTAAGAAAACTCTACTAAAACAAACAATTACTTACTA